>CAJNRD030001118.1:12409040-12485986 GCA_905319865.3 Cotesia congregata
AAAAAAGATCCTTAAAGAGGAGGAAATTTCTGAAAAAAAGTCTCGACTCCCGGAACTCTAGCTCCATAAACAATAATTTTTATTTAATGTTGAAAATGGGTTTCCGCGTGGCTGCTGTCCTACTCGGGCCTCGATGCGCCCGTGTGTACATCAAGCAAGTTCAAAAACCAAGAGAATGATTTACTTGGATTAAGAGGTTTTTTTCTTCACTTAAGTTGGTAAGCCTGTTGGAACTAGAGAATATTTGCTTAAACTAAAATTGACCAATACAGGAAAAAAATTTACATAGCTCAAGAATATATTTTATCTTCAGTTGAATATACTTGGATCAAGTAAATATTACTTGACTCAAGATGACTTCTTTTTCTGTGTATGATTAATTGTTCATGCTTAATACCATTAATGCCATTAATGGTCCACCAAAATTGATAATCCCTCTTCATTATGAAAGTAAACGAACATCAACGAATAATCAAAAATGAACTGAATATGTGAATTGAAATTCGAGTTATTTAGATGAAATCAATTATTCCCACATAAATATTGTATCCCATTGATGTATAGACATATATTAATGAGATATTAAGGAATGTTACTTTAGTCGCTTACTTACAAAATTGAAATCACTTTATCTATTAATAAATACATACTATAAAGTATTTACAGTAAAATAAGAAAATAAAGCGAAAATGGAATGTTGCTATTTAGAACGCGCACTAAACGCTTACATATTAAATTCCCGTAGAGCAAAAGGGATCGCAATAATACCTTCTATACAGCAACAGAGCTTTATACTATTATTATGTATATATGTATATAAAGAGAGATTCGTTTCCACTTTAATACAACAAGTCCTTTTGAGGTGAAGTATCGCTCGGTTTCCTTTGAACCAACCGTACGAATTATGAATACGATATCAGTGCAATATATTCGAGAGATAAAAATTTAAACAATTTTATTTTTATTTTTATAGACTTTTATAATATTGTTTTTTTTTTCACTTTTATTCGATATGATTTTATTTCTTACTCGATTTTTTTAATTATAGTCGTCATTAAGTTTAATCTACATCACTGATATTCGTTGTCAATAAATTTAATCGTTTATAAAATTATTTAGACTGTCTTGAGCTAGATTTAGAAAATTCTCTGCTAAGTCTTCTTTCTATGTTCACTCGTTCTCTTTTTACTTCAAGTATGGAGATTAATTTTTAGTTACCTAATGAGCTATTTTTAAATTCAAGAATAGTTAAAAACTTTTTGAGATGTAAAATAATGATTATTATTATTATATCATAAAACATCTTAATGATGATGAAATAATGCAAGAAGTCCGAAAACAAAAAAGGAAAATTACAAATGTAATTTTTATGATGACTGTAATTAAAAATTATGTAGATAATAATGAAAATAATTGTAATTAGCACGATAATGATGACGATCATCATTACAATTGAAAAACAATTAAACAAGAGAAAAAAGCTTGAATCAAAAAAATTATTTTGAATTATTTTTTAATGCGAAAGTTACTGTAAAAAATTTTATAATATGGCCATAAATAAAATCCTTGGAGCAAAGAAATCAATAAAAAATCAGCTGTGTATTTGTTCCGCTAATTACGTTGCATATTTTTTACAATGTATGGCCTTATATGTCCGTATACAACCAATTTCTTATATCAGACTATAAATGGGCATATTACAAATTATAAATGGGCAGATCATACACTGAGAGAAAAAATCTCTTTTGAAAAAAATGGGCATTGCTATGACAAGAAATTAATTTGTTGAAAGTATTCAACAATTTTATTTCTTAAAAAATCAAAATTATTCGGACAAAAATTACTGTGACAAAAATTTTGTATTTTTCAGCTAATGAATAAAATTGTTGAAAATTTTCAACAAATTAATTTCTCATTATAAAATTGCTCATTTTTCCAAAATAAATTCCTCTCTCCCATAAATATTTCCTATGGCCTTATATGATCATATCAGGCCACATCAGAGAATTTTTTCTCTTGAATAAATTGAACTTTTATTTTAATGTTGTCTTAAAAAATTCAAAATTTTTGTCCAGAAAAACTTTCACCGAATTCCAAACTCCAAATTACTTTTTACGAATTTACATTTAAAATGAACTTTTTCCACCTAGATCATTTTCAGTGATATTTTGAATTTCTATTTTTCATGTTCACAAATTCCAATTTCTTTGTTCACAATAAAATTTCGATTTCGATAAATTTACTATTTCACTAAGTAAATATTAACTTTGTCAACATCAAATTTTAAACTCTTACTATAAAAATTTAGTAAGATTTTTTGATCATTTTTGCATATCATACTATAATCTTTTACGGGCAAACCATAAACATTCAACTGGAATTATTAATTATTATACTTTAAGATTTAAACATTTACATAGCTTTTATTACTATTTAAAATAGTATTTATTATAAATCGATCATCGTTTATTTTAGTTCAGCCTTTTCCGTGTTTATTTAAGAATTGCCATAAAAAAAACCACATTATATCCGATGATGGATTGAATTTTAACTAAAAATTTGCATCACTAATGATAAATCTAATTATCAAAAAACGATATGATCTAACTATGAATGAAATCCTCAAACATATAAGTCGCTTAAAATGCATAGCTCATGATTAATAAATCAAATTAATCTCCATATTAAAAGTGTCATGCTCCAGATTGCTCACTGATCAAATTTTCAATTATTAAAATAAGTACGAGGTTAAATAAAGACAGAACATAATTATAATTATTTAGGTGGTTAATGGATTGAAAATTGATAGTGGACGGATTGGGCATGTGGCCAAGTCTCTAACTTTCAAATTACAATTAACCATCCATCAGTCACTCATACGATGCTACGATAATTGTCCATGTCAATCTCCAGATGAACTCGGATGGATACTAACTCACTCTCATTATAGCACTGTGACATTATTTAATTCGTTTTTCAGTGCTCACCATTTCTATTTTCGTAAGTTTTAATGTAATCTAAATTATAATTCTCATTTGGTATTCCTTTAAATTCTGACTGTTTCTCAGTTTGGCGCTATCGATTTAACCGTTGACAGTTATGAGATGAATATATATATATATATATATATATATATATATATATATAAAATTTATTTTGATACTATCGTCATGTTGTACTGTGTATGGGACAATCTGACGATAAATTTTATTATTAAAAATTTCAAGATTATATTAAGAAAGAAATATTTAATTAAATTTAATATTTATAATAATTTAATTTTTTCGGAATTAAATATTATTATTATTTGTATCTATTATTAATTTATTAATTTAATTATAAACTTATCAGACATTAAATAAGAATGTGAAAATTTATTTCAGTTTTGATGTACATAAATAATATATACCGTCAATTAACTCCAAATTCTATAAACGTATTCAAAGGAATATGTAAAAACTATTATAATATATTATAATGTTTTTTGAGAAAATATATATTTATGTATATTTTTATATACTAGAAATTTGAATAGCGCGCTACGCGCGCGCCTTAATCTTAACCAATAAGGATTCAGGGTCCATGTTTTCGATACTAAGCTAACTTCATTCTACCATCAATTTTAGTATATAGGATTTTATTCGGACTGATACAAAACACGTGTGGTAGGTTCAGAAACACTTAAATAAATAAATATTGTGAATACAGTTGTCAGTTCTCACGCAAACATACGTAGATGTCCTTTTTACTTTGTTGGTACCTTTTTTAGAAAAACTAAAATGTTGACTTATAGCTAACTTCATCATGTCGGTTTTTCGTGACGGTGTGCGCGCGCATCGTAAAAATTTACCCTCATCATTTTTGCCTAACGCGCCAAAAGAAGTATAACTTCAAAAAACATCAAAATAGGTCACAAAATTTTCCTGTCCATCATGTATGAAACTCCGGAAACACTGTAACTTGCGAAAAAATGCATTAATTAAGGTAAATTTTTTTTTTAATTCTTTGAAAGAATTGTAGGTCACCGAATGCAAATGGTTAGGTAATTAAATGTTGTTTATAAAAAATTAATAAAATAAAACAAAAACCAGGAGACTGTATATCTAGATTCATTGTGTACATTTATCCCACTAGAGGCGCTTGCGTATTATCGTGCTGTTTTGCTGTTTTATATATTTTTTTTTTCACATTCTTTATTTTATTTATATATTTCATAATGAAATGAGCATTATAAGTCATGAACTTTTAGATTTTCCAAACTTTTTATAAAATTTATTAAAATTTTCACACACAGTGAATGATTTTAAGTAATTTTATTTACAAGTCGTACGTAACGATACATGACAACTACATCCCGAGAAAAAATTTTTCTATACAATTATATATAGTTCGATATACACTACTCACAAAAATTAAAGGAATAAAAAAAATGCAAATTTTTTTTAGATTTTTGACGGGATGTATTTCAGCGGAAAATGATCGTATCGCAAAAATTAAAAATACATTTAAAAGCTCCGAAACTCTAGTTTTCAGACCTTAAGGTCAAATTTTTTTTAGGAATTACGGTTTTAACATGATCCGAAGGAAAAGAGCGAAAAAAAAATTTTCCAAATTTTTGATCTTTTTTTTCGCTCTACGGGCTCGGAAAAATTTTTTCAGACAAAGCGACCTTATGAAAAAGACAGCCTGTTCATTCAGCTTCAATTTCATTTTTTATTTAGCTTGATACGACCATTTATTGCGGAGATATCCGAGACTAGACAAAAAAGGACGTTTATGTCTTTAACCATCAATATCTCTGCAACCAATGATCGTACAGCAAAAAAAAAGACAGTTTTGGAAACTCAAAGAAATTCCCAATAAAATCCCATAAATAATTCCAGAAAAAAAATCTCATCGATGTACGATACCGGTTTAAAAAATTTTGAAAAAAGTGACTTTTTCCCTTATTTTGGTTATTCGACTGTATTTTAATAAATATCGACGGGGAAGCTAGACATTGCAAGAATTTTTATACCTCAATGTACCCCTGAAAACCCTGTCAATTTTCAGGTCGATCTATTGAGTAGTTTTTCCACCCCGAGTATCCAAAATTTTGAAAAAATTAAAGGAATAAGATTTTATCCATTATTGTGCCGTAATCTTCAGAAAAATAAAAAATTGATTTTTTTTTGTTTTGCTCTCAATTTGCCTCGGCTAATTAATAAATTTGAATGAAAAAAACGACAAACAAAAGAATTTGAACAAAAAAATTTCAAGAATTTGAAATTTTTTTTTTTTAATTATTTATTAGGAAAAAAATTAGCTCACATTCCAACCGGATAATTAGAAAATACGTTGAACTGAGCATGCTTATAGAAAATTCCATTATTTCCCTTAAAAAAATTAGTCAAGTTGAAATAAACCAGTTTGTTACATTACAAAATTAATCTATTGTCCAATTTTTTGTCCTAACAGTTTTGTTACAGCAGAATCTTTTAGTTCAACAAAATATTTTAGTTGAATGAAAAAATCGATTTGATGAAATGACAAGGTTGTTATGTTAGGATAACAAGAAATTTTTTGGTGGTTCAACATAAACCAGTCAATTGGTATTACAAATATTGTTGTTGAAATAGCTAAATTATTTTTGACGAATAACTATAATTATTTTGTTAGCTAAATTTTCTCAAGACATTTTTCCTAGACAGAAACTAGATTTTCGA
Source organism: Cotesia congregata (assembly GCA_905319865.3). NCBI lineage: Eukaryota > Metazoa > Arthropoda > Insecta > Hymenoptera > Braconidae > Cotesia > Cotesia congregata. The sequence goes on from CAJNRD030001118.1 coordinate 12,414,746, forward strand.
GCTCGAAGTTGTATTTTGAGCTCCAAGAGCTAATAATTTTGCAATAGAAAAGTTTTTGAGCGTTTTGAACTTTAATATAACCTGAAGTTGCAGGGATAGCCTGCAGAGTTAACCATATCCAGGATTTTTTAATTGTTACAATAATAAACAAAATTGTAAATTATAATTTTAATTACAATTTTGGAGAAAAGCTTCTCACACAGAAAGAAAAGTTTCTTGATTGGAGAAAAAAATTCTTGGCTCAAGTAAATTTTCGGATGCCTGAAGGAAGACCGAAGTTGTGTTGGCCGAAGTAAAAATTTTTCTTGAAATTCTATTCTTGGTGGAAGTCATTTTTTCTTAGTTCAAATTATCATAAATACTTGATATAATAAATTTTTATATTCGATCAAGATTTTAAATTGATTTTAATTTCGATCAAGATTTGAAATTAATCTTTCAAAAACAAAGGCTATGCTTCTAGGAACGAATAGTAGGGTAAAAGCATTGCAACGAGAAGGTTTACCTCCCATCATTATCGACGGAGTGGCTCTACCTTTTACTGAGTCTGCTAAATGCCTCGGTCTCCATTTATCGTGTAATTTATCGTGGAATCTTCATATATCCAAGAGTATCAGTAAAATAAATTCATCATTGTATAGTTTAAAATTACGTAAGAATATTTATACTCCTAATATTAAAAAACTTTTAGTCTCAGCAACTATACTACCTCTAATTGATTATTGCTCGATAGTCTTAATGAATTCTACATTTGATAATGATCGCAAACTCCAACGCTCTCTAAACTCAGCAATACGCTTTATCTTCAGCTTGAAACGTGATGAGCATGTCACCCCCTACAGGCGTGAACTTGGTTGGCTGTCCATTAAGAGTCGTCGGTTATACTTTGCTGCATGTTACTTTTTCAAATTGTTAAACATTGGAAAACCGATATATCTGCGAGATTTATTTATCGAAGATAATGATGTAAGACGTTCAGAGAGATTAGCAGCTAAGAAAAATAAGATTAATTTTAAATTACCTAATTTTACAACGACACAGTATGAATGTTCATTTGTCGTTACAGTTATTCGTTTGTGGGAAGAATTACCGGCAGAAATCATTGAAGCTGTGAGTTTAGAGAGTTTCAAAAATAAAATGTATGATTATCTGTTTAATTTGGATGGTTAGTAATATTAGATCGTGATAAATCAAGATAAGAATATGGTTAAATTAAATGATGTATTTGATCTCTTAAATTTAATTAATTTTTAGTGGTTATTCTTGGTACTTAGATAGTTTTTAAGTTACTAGTCACTACAGCATTAGTTAATAATGATGATAGCTTCCAGCGATAGCTTTTTTATAAGTTTACAATCATTGTGTATAATTTTCTTTTTATTGTATTATAAAATTTTGTACTTTTGTAAAACTTGCCATCTGGCCAGCAGGCTTTGGCATAAATAAAATGAATCTGAATCTGAATCTAATTTAACACGGTGATTCATCTCTTCGATAAAATATTAAATTTAACTATGTGATTTAGTAAAAATTCAATTTTATTATTAAAATCTGTTATCAATCACAATTGTTGATATTTCACGACGATTTAACATATTTTTATAATGAAAAAGTAGTAAAATTTAATTCCAAGGTATAAACTATTTACCGCAAAAAATTCTACTAGGCTTTTCTCTCTAATCTCAAAAAACATATTTTGCAATATTATTAATAACACTGTTCATTTTTTAATTTTTTCCAGGCATCGCCAAATAAATTTATTTCTGTGTAAATTTCGAGCCAAAATTATATATATAATATAATATAATTTAAAAAATATACCCTTTATTTTAGATTATTTTAGCACGCAATTATACATATTGAATAAAAAAAAATGATTCAATTATTATTCGATCTTCCTATTTAACATGTTAATTAATAAAAAAATTAATGAAAATTTACTACTATCGAGATATTTAATTTTTTGGAGCAAGAGAGAAATTTTCTCAAGACAAGAAAATTTACTTCTATCAAGAACGAAATTTTTTTGAGCAAGAGAAAAGTTTTCTCAAAACAAGAAAATTTTCTTGACTTAAATAAAATTTCTTGGATCAAGATACGTATTTCTTAACACAAGGGAATTAATTTCGTTGAAATAAGTGAAATTTCTTGTGTCAAAAAAAAAATTTTTATTTCTTATGTTTTTTCCACTTATTAATTAACAGGTAATAAACTAAAACATTTAATGACTTTGTTTTTCGTTATTTTAAATTGATTATTATCTAAATAGCGTGTGATTTCCGGAAATGATAATAATCACTAAATGTTGATAGTTAATAGTTGATAATTGAACATATTTATTTGACTTGAGAGCCAAAACTCCCTCAAGGCCATCAATAAACAATACATTTTTTACAATTAAAACAATTACAATCAATACTCGGCGTCTATTGGTAAACCAAGATAATTATCAGTTTACGATAAATACCGATGAGGTATCGTTAATACACTTAATAGCTATTTCTAAATCTATTTCCCCCCGTGATTTTTAAGGCAGTTAACTTATTAGTAGTTTTATTTTATTAACTACTGTAAATATTCTATTATTAATAATAAATTATTATATTAATTACTGTAAATATTCTACAATACTTTCTTGTGTCCAAATCATACACTAAAAAAAAATTAACTTGAATTAAGAGAAAAATTCTTGAATTTAGTAAAATTTACTTAGACAGATAATAATTTCTTAGTTTAAGAATTGCACGACTCATGATGTGAAGCATCAGAGAGTGCTTTATGATCGAAAAATTTTTTTTGCCTCGGTTCCGTAAGTATTTAATTAATTACACGATTGGTAATCCACGTAGTCTAATTAATTTGCGCATCATTCGTTAGATAATTTAATGGAGATTAATTCTGTCACTGGTAAAAATCAATTTAAAATAATAGAACCAGAAAAAAATACTAAAATAGTTAAAATAATATTCCTGTCAATCAGCACATTTTCCGTTTGAAATACGATAACTTGCGTAAAAATTCACGAATTCAATCAGTATTTTTTTATTAGCTTGAGATCCACTTTGCGGAGATTAGTATTACAAATGGTCATCTCACTTAGTGTTGCTTAATCGTTATTAATAATAATAATAAAAAAAATACACATGAGTGTTTGTAAACTCATTTAAAAGCAATAAAAAAAAATTTCAAACAAACAAAAAATAGTAAATTTCAAAAGTAATATTTAAATAAAAAAAAAAGTAAGATATCATTTAAAATAAAATAAAAACAAATATTTTTTCAGAACATTAACTATTTTTTTTTTATTTATCGAACGAATGAGCATTATGAGTCGTGCACTTTTAGATTTGTCAAACTTTTTTAAAATTCTTATTCTCTGTAAACCATGAGCTTTCGTAGCGAAGATTTTATTTTTCTCATTGTTTCCTTTTAACTGTTTTCACCTTCACCTTTTTTGTACTGACTACAACTGGTACAGGCTTTCCTCACGTCCGGAAGTTCACGGTTTAGTCGAGTGAGCGGGAACAATCAAGATGGAACAATGGATAACGAAGATTGGCGACAGTGGATCGCGCAGCGGGGAGGAGGGTAGCCTGGATTTTAGTATTCCTAGAGAAAGGAGTTAAACGACATCAGCGAACAAGAGTTACAGAGGGTAAGCTTTCTGTGCTATAAAGGAGTGACCCGCATTCATAAGATCGTTATCTTTATAGCAATTGAAAAGATTTATAGTGCCATCTGCCCGGGTAATTTGCAATCTAAACTTTCTTTACACTTTTTTTACTCCTTTTTTAAGGATTGTACAAGCAAAAAAATAGTTAATTCTAAAGTATGCATCGGCAAGACAGTATATAAAGGAAGGTCAGGAGTAGACAAATTATGTGTTAAAAAAAAAAAAGAAACTGAAACTTTTTACTGTTCAAACCAAAACCATGCAGAAAGCGTTATTAAAGCATTTTTTTTTTTTGGTAACATAACATGGAACAATATTGATTAAATAATGGAGAATTTTCACTCAAGCTAACCGTAAAAAAATTGTTAATACAGTGGACTCTCGATAACTCGAACCTCAAGGGAATTGATAAAAACTTCGAGTTAACGAGTTTTCGACTTAACAAGATGTTCGAAATTTGCAAGTAGATTAGACCAAAAATTAAGACAACAATTGATTTCTGTTATATGAAGCATATTTATTTAAAAAATTATTAATTATTAAGGTAAAAAATATTACATAAAGTCTGTTATTTTTTTCTGAAGTAAAGAATTCTCAGATTTTTTATCAATTAATTTCTCGAGTTTAAATAGTGAATCGAATACATGATCCTCAATGTCAATACATCTTTCAACATAGGATCGTATTTTGTCAACTGCTTCTCTAGCTTGTTAAGTTGAGATTGCTGGTTAACAGTCAAAAACTTTGCAAGAAAATAACTTAGAGAGAAAATATACACTACAAACAAGAATGTAAAAAGCATTGAACATTCCTATAGAAATTAAGATTTGATTGCTAGAAGCCTGGACAGTTCGGAGAAAAACGTCTTTATATTTTACTAACTTCAAGTTATAGAGATTCACTTTTAAAATTCGAGTTATAGAGTATAAATATGCCTTATCAATACTGGAAGGGAAACGATACAAAGTTCGAGTTATAGAGTCTAAATAATTCGAGATATCGCGTATTTAAGAGTTCAACGGAAGGGAATACAATTTTTTTTCGAGTTACCGAGGATTTCGACTTAACGAGGTTCGAGTTATCGAGAGTCCACTGTAAAATAAAAAATTCAAAAATTGATATTAAAAATTTTTTTTATGAAAAAATATAGTTTTCGAATCTGCGGTATTCTACACAGAAAGGAATTTTTTTGAAATGACATTAAAAACGACAGTAGTCGTAAAAAATTTAGCAATTTCTGATCTGATAATTACAATTGTTCCAATAATTACTCACAAATACAATGTAAAAAAACGCCATTCGGCCACACCCGAAATGAAAGGTAGATTTCATAGAATGAATTATCATCTTGTCTCAATTACTTACGTTTGACATAGAATAAAATTTATTTTAACATACATAAGTAGGTTGTGTTACACATTGCCTGAAAATGATTCAATTGAACTCTTTACTTTGATAAGATAACTAATACATTTCAAAAAGTTAACGTTATATATGTTATAAATTAGAGGTAATTTTGCGAGAGCTTTCACATAAATTTGTCAAAAATTAGCTATCTTTTTTTTTATCAAAAGTTATACGCATAAATAAAGTCACCGAAAACGTAATTTTTACTATTTTGATCATTTTGAAGAACTACTATTTCTGAACTAATTGAAGGATTTCGCTCATTTTAAGGCTCATGCAAGCTGATTGTCCCAGGAATCTGTATACTAAATTTCATAAGAATCTGTCAAGAATTCTCGATAGAATGACATTCATAATTCGGTTGTACTAACATTGCCTAAAAATGGTTCAATAGAACTCGTGACTTTAATAAAATATCTAAAAATGGTCAGAACGTCAATGTTACATAGTCAAATTAAAGGTAATTTCATGAACTTGCACATGAATTTCTCAAAAATTAGCAATCTTTTTTCAATCAAAAGTTAAACATCAATGAAGTCACTGAAAATGTGATTTTCACTATTTTGATAATTTTGAAGAGCTACCATTTCTAAACTTATGGACGTATTTCGCTCATCTTCGAACTCATTTATGGTTATTATCGAAAGAATATGTGTGACAAATTTCATCTAAATTCGTCAAGAACTGCAGACACAATCGCGGCAACATCCCGCATTATATTACATACATATATACATTTTTTAACTAACGTTATTTTTGAGCTTTACTCGACTAGTTAAGAGATATAACGACAAAATTCCGAGTGAATTCCGACATAAGGACCAATGCAAGAGATTGATCACTATGAAATCTACCTAAAAATATAGAAAAGTGCCATTAATCATTACTGTATGGCATCAATTTATGCGTGATGTGATTGGTCAAATATATCATAATTATGAAAATATATATAAACTCTGAATTCAGTCACGCGCTTGCGCGCGCATATTACATTCTAGTATAAAATATTTCACATGTTAGTACAGTGATTAGTTGTCACTGAATTACAGTCGATTCTAATGCAGCTTTATACAACTATAGTTCTGATATAATTTTATGCCATCAGTTGAATATTATTTTTAAAAATGTCCTTTAACAACATTAGAAATATTTTGTTACTATTCTCGATTAAGAAATCTAATTTAAAATGATTCAATCCATGCAAAATGAATATATATTAGGGTATGCCAAAATTTAATTTATGGAAAGAACCTTTTAAAATTGGAATTTTGAGTTCCGCTTTTAGCAGGAGCTGTGTTAAGGCATTTCCTGAGATATTTCGGGTTGAGATGATTTATTTGGTTTTCATAGAATTTATAACAGGAGCTTTATTTGGACACATCCGGCTGTGGAAATATATCTATCTATGTCAGTCTATTCAATTCATTTTGAATTGTTTCAAATTGATTTTAATCACTTGAAATTAGATTTTTTAAAAAATAAATCAAATCAAAAAAGTTACTTAAACATTTAATCATTAAACTAAAAGTCTAGTTTTTTCAATATAGAAAATCTTCAAAATTAACAATAATATCATTCCATCGAAAACATTATGTCCAATAATAATTCTATTCTATGTGTGCGACAATCTGTATTAAAATTTTTTAATTTTATTGGAGTGCAGTAAACTGTAATCTCATAAATTGTTCTCATGAATTTAACTATGAATTGAAAAAAAATTTTTTTCGTAAATCAGTTAATCCAGCATACTGTCCATCTTCAACGCGATTTCGTTGAGATTCCATCTAAAATCCTTTGATAACTATTTTACCGTCATCTCGTGTTTTTATAAAAAATAAAAAACACAATTGATGACATTGTAAATAGCATTTTATCAGAAAGTTGTAATTCAGTGGTTTTCGTTTGGCTCAAAGCGTTCCGTGAATATGAAGGTGGAAGAAACAGGAAAGCGGGATAATGAGAGGAAGTGAGAAATAAATTTCCATTCGCCGGGTAACGATGCTTCAAGTGAACTTTTGATAGTGACGAACGCAATCAGCAGCTAATTGGTGAATAATTGTAGGCACCTCTGCCTCTAACGACTGTTCCACGGTCCGCTTTGGCCTTCTCTTTGTACAACCATCCGATACTCTCCTGTCTGGTGAAGATTCGAAATAGATGTAGTTAATGCAAGTAACATCCTACGCCACCCTCCATATCTACAGCTTGCACACATTGACGAGCTGGAGGGCTTCAATATAATGCACTACACAGTACAATAGCATGTAGTGTACATAGTGCATAGGCAAAACATAAATGCCAAAATAGATACATATGTGGTTATAAATTTGAATGCTACCATCTGCGTGTTGACTAATATCCAATGTATTTACTGTCCTCTATTAGTAGGTGTTTCATGTTTCCAGGCATTCATCTGCTCCTAACAGGCGAAAATTTTTATTTGATAGGAGCTGTTCAACTGATAATTAACTTATGCAACTTAGTATGCAATCGTTGATTATTTCCATTGCTTAAATGGTACTTGCGTATTTTTCATCATTATTAGTCTTCTCTGCTAACTGCATGGATTCGTGGAATCTGGTTGGAATTTCGAGAGTTTGATGAATCAGAAGAGGCATGCATTGAGCATCTATTTTATAGCGAAAATAATCGATTAGATAAATGGTATAAAGTTGTCATTTTTTATTATCGCAGTATAATTTTGATGCCACTGAAAAATTTTTTATTGTGACATAAGACAATTTATGGAAACAAAGTATAATATCGAAGTGATGACAAGTCATATATTATTATAACAAAATATAAGTTATATATTTAACTTATACTAGAAATTCAAATAATGCCGAAATTTTAACCAATAATGAATCATGACCTGTTTTTTGCGAGTTTCGACCTTTGACTAACTTCAAGACTTTCATGTATTTTAATTTAGAGGACTAGAAATTTTAACAGCGCGCTACGCGCGCGCCTAAATTTTAACCAACTAGAATTTTTAACGGCGCGCATTCGCGCGCCACCTATCGAAATTCTCGAATGAATTTATCCTGTTCGATTTATATCGATATATTGATATGTTCACGTACCAGGAGATTCACCAATAGTAACTGAGGAGGGTTTATATTCTACCAATAAGGAATCAGGTCCCATTTTTTCGACTATTGACTAACTTCAAACTGTCATGTATTTTTATTGTAGGGATAATGAATCGTGACTTGTTTTTTGCGAGTTTCGACCTTTGACTAACTTCAAGACTTATGTATTTTAATTTAGAGGAATAAGTTATTTATATGCTCTATTAAAAATAAAAATTTTTGTTGTTGTAGTAAACTAAACCCTTTATATTTTTTTTCAACAAAACAGTTTAGATGAATTAACAAATCGGTTTGTCAAATCGAACAAATTGTTTCGTTGGAATAACAAATATTTTTTTTTGGTTTAACAAAAAATATTTTGTTGCAGCAACAAAAGCTTGTTGATGTAACGAATGTTGTTGTTGAAGTAGCCCGTACAAAAAAAATTTTGGTTCCGGATGAATTTCCGGATGAACTTCAGATTGTGAAACAAATATGAATTTCATAATGAATTTCATCTGGAATTCCAGATGAATTTCATGATGAATTTGAAACAAATAGTATATGAAACTTAATTATTTTAATTTGTGAAATAATATTCGGAGACAGTTATATTGGAATTTTTAGCTTTATTTACACTGGTTCAACATTTGCAATTCTATAACGTCTATTCGGATAAATTTTTTGGAGTAGAAGAACACAATACGCAAAATAATATTTCGTAATTCATCATGAAAGTCAGCTGGAATTCCAGATGAACTTCATGATGAATTTGAAACAAATCGCACATAAAACTTAATTTTTTTAATCAGTGAAAAAATATTTGGAGACAGTTATATTAGAATTTTTAGTTTAACTTACGCCGACTCATTATTTACGATTCTTAAACTTCAATCTGGATAAATTTGTTGAAGTAGAAGAACACAACATTCAGAATAATATTACGAAATTCAACATGAAAGTCAGCTGGAATTCCAGCTAACTTTCATGATGAATTTCGTAATATTATTATTCTGAATCTTGTGTTCTTCTACTCCAACAAATTTATCCAGATAGAAGTTTAAGAATCGTAAATAATAAGTCAGTGTAAATAAAAATAAAAATTCCAATATAACTGTCTCCAAATATTAATTCACAAATTAAAAAAATTAAGTTTAAATTCATATACAAAGTGATTCAAATTCATCATGAAATTCATCTGAAATTCCAGCTGACTTTCATGTATATTTATTATGTGTAATATACGCATGTTATGATTATTCAATGATACAGTAAATAATTTCTGTAAGATTTTTCAATTATAAATCAAAACAATTATATTTTTGTTAACTTAAGAGTTGACAAGTCAAGAATATCCGATAGATGATATTTTTTTCATGAAAAAGGTACTTAAACGAAAACCGAACAATCAGTAAAAAAAAACGGTACATCATTTTAAGTAAAAAAAAGTGCCATTCGGCAGCCGAAATGAAAGTAGATTTCATTCCCGTACAAAAAAAATTTTGGTTCCGGATGAATTTCCGGATGAACTTCAGATTGTGAAACAAATATGAATTTCATCTGGAATTCCAGCTGACTTTCATATTGAATTTCGAATTATTATTTTACATATTGTGTTCTTGTACTCCAAAAAATTTATCCAGATAGAAGTTTAAGAATCGTAAATAATGAGTCAGCGTAAGTTAAACTAAAAATTCTAATATAACTGTCTCCAAATATTTTTACACTGATTAAAAAAATTAAGTTTCATATACAAAGTGATTCAAATTCATCATGAATTTCATCTGGAATTCCAGCTGACTTTCATGATGAAATTCATATTTGTTTCATAATCTGAAGTTCATCCGAAAATTCATCCGGATCCAAAATTTTTTTTGTACGGGAGTTAAATCATTTTGTTTGAATAGCTATTGAATAGCAGCTGAGTAATATGGCAATGAATTAATATTGTTATAACAGCTAACGGACATTTAACCCTAAAGACAATAAATTGATTTAATAGTCTTACAAACTAATTTGTTCGTAGAAATTAGCTTACTTTGTTAAAAGAATTACTCAATTTAGTATCGTAAGAAAACTTATTCATCACTACAAAATATTTTTGTTTTATCTTGCCTTTTGTTATTTGAAGAAAATAATTTTTATGAGTCTAATCAATTACTAAACTAATTTTCATCTTATATAATATGAGAATTGACCTACCAATCTTCTTGAAAATATATATAAGATATTTTTTTTTTTTACTAATATGTCCTTTTTTATAAAAGAAGTTTATGTGAGAATTAAAAAGATTAAACTATTAAATATATATAGATTATATACTTCATAAGACTTTCGATTATTCTAAGTAAAAAAACCCCGCTTCTTTTAGTGACATCACGCACTACTGCCGCCATCTCTTGGAATTCTTTAAGAATCCGTACTACTGTCTGTGTTAACTTGTAGCAAGAGTGCGTGGGAAGTGGGAATTAGAAATTTTAGTGTAAGCTCTAGTCTAAAAAACTAATTTCCAAAACAATGAAGGTAAATTGAAGAAAATTACAATGGTTTTCGATCTTTCTCATTTTAATAATACGTTAAAAAAAAACACAGTAAAAAATTTTTTATCAAATTCAACACAAAAATTTATATGGATGACTTCTATTACACAAATTTAGCGTTAATTCATCACGATCCATGTGTTACAATAAAGTATCACAGCTCGTGTTAAGAGTAACAATTAAAAAGTGTGACTTAAGTATCGAATGATGACATTTTTGTGTGATGAAATCGAGTATTCATAAAGAAGTCAATAATAATAACAATGATAATAATTAATTTAAGGCAAGATGAAGTATAATAAAGCGAATGAAAATGGATATCTAATGTCGAATGTCAGAACGTCAACCTATATCAAGACACGAATTGAAAATAGACCGCTGGTTTGCGGATATCTAGATGATGGTTTGGTCTGGGCTTTCATTTACGACGAGTGCCACTTGAAGTAATTGTCGAGGAGCGAAGAGTGAGGACGATGAGAAGCAGCTCGCGGTAACTAGACATCCCCTATAAGTACCAGTCAACCCTTAATAGCCTGATTATTGAAGAAAATGTTCAAGAGTGTCTCCATTACTTTTCTAGCATACTCGAGTAACTCTTGAAATTAAAACCAATTTAATTTACACATTCATTTAGCTCCATTTTATTTCCTCATTTATAACACATTTCTTTTATCTTTTACGTTTTTTAATTACCTTGAAAATCTCTGTCTACATTTATACACGGAAAAAAAATCCTATGAAAAATTACTATAGTAACATCGTAATCCAGGACTAGACTTACAGTATGTTGATTTTTACAATGCTGCCGTCTACAGAATACAATTTGAATTATTGAAAATTACTATGTTATTTAGTAAATTTTTTTTCCGTAAGAGCAAGTGAATAAGGACGCATACTATATGTTTTAATAAAAGAGAGACAGAGTCTAGTAGTTTGCGACGCCACCACCGAAAGATGACCAACTACTGTATGGAGGGTCTTATTATGTGACTGAACAAAAAGTATAGATATTCCCTCTGATGGCGTAAAGGGATAAACCTTGGGCCTGTAGCGGAGAAAATACCGGGTTCGATTCCTCGGTGACACGGAATTATTTTTTCGGTGAACTAAACTTCTTTTTCATTTGAGTGATAGAAATTTACGATGTTGCAACGTATAAATTACAATGTTATTTTGTAATTCTGTAATAGAGTTCTGGTCCGGCACTACAATGTTTCTCTCCGTGCAGAAGAATTATTTAGAGATATTAAAACTTCTTTTTTTTTTTTAAATTTTTATTTCAAGTCGCTTTTTAACAACAGGGTTCTAAGCGACTACAATATACAAAATTTTAATAATATAAGTCAAAGGTACATTAAAGACCACAGATGTTTACAATATTTATACTACACTGAGAAAAAAAAGTACTACTCTTGAGAAAATTTTCTTGTCACAAGAATGATAATTTTCAAGAATATATTTTCTTGTCTCAAGAATTGATCAAATTATTTTTTGTTTAATTCAAGTGAACCTATTCGTTTGTTAATCTATCAAAATTAATGCCAATATTTTATTATCATGATAGATATTGATATTCTTTTGTCAAAAAACCAAAATTTTTTTTAAACGATTTTTGAGCCAAGGAATTTTTTTCTGGACAAAAATTTATTTTGCAATGTTTTATACTAAAAATTACTATGTTACCATTGTAATTTTTCATAGGATTTTCTCTCCGTGTATTGTGTTTACTATTCTTTTGAGTTGGAATAACACCGCCTTGCGGTATTAACAAAGTGGATGACATTAATGAAGAGTCAAAGGTGCTGGTATAACTTTATCAAAGTTTTGTTTTATCACTTCTAAACTTTATCAGCAGACATTAACGTTTCATGTTATTTATTATTGGCATGAAATAATGAATTTCACGATTCCCTTTGAGTCTTTGTGCTTTTTGATATCACTCCTGGTATAAAACTAAAACTGTGTTTTACTTTTTAATCGCTCGTTTTTGATACAGTATTTCACTCTATTTGATAGTTTGGCACCATTTTTCGAGTTTTTATGTTATAAAAAAAAGCATTTTATCGATTTGATCACTAGGACAGTAAAGGTTTGGTCATAAAAGTTGGATATTTTATTCATAGAAAAGCTTATTGGAAAGTCCTTCATTATGACGAAATTGATTATGACGAGTACGGAGCTTTTAGACTTAAATAGATTTTTATATGACAAATAAACACACAGTAAAAATGTTGTACTCCGCATTCACTCCCATCACTCGGAGGACTGAAGTGGAGTAATTCAACACTCCGCGTTCAGAGTGAATCTGGATTTTAATCCTGAAAACATCCAAGCACGGAGTTCTTATACTATAATAAACTTTTATTCAACTGAAGCAAGTTTTATGTGTCAGATCATTTTTTCGTTAGTATAAAATCAATAAATATATATCTTTATATACATTTCTTCTGTGCATGTATTTGTCACTGAACTCCTCCTAAACGGCTGGACCGATTTTAATGAAATTTTTTGTGTCTTCAGGTAGATTCAGTTAAAAATAGACAAAATCAAAAGTTTTCATTTTCTTTGCCTTAAATGCAGTTTTCGAAAGAAAAAATACAAAAATACTGTTCAAAGATTTGGTCTATTTTTCAACGTAATTTTTTTGAAAGAAACAAATTTTTTTTATGATTACCATTTTTAATTTCCGTTTTTATTATTATTTTTTTTCTAATTTAGAAGTTTTTTGAATACTCAAAATTTTTTAAATAAGTGTTATCAAAAATAAACTTAATTGAAAAAAAATTTTTATTCCTATTTGAAAAAAAAAAAAGAAGATAAACAGTAAGAAATTTTGCGTCACTGCGTCAAAAAATTTTGTGTTAAAAAGTTTTACGTTAAATATTTAACACTTTTTTGTGTTGATTTAACAGGATAAATGTTAAATTTACACAGAAAAGTGTTAAATATTTAACATAAAAATTTTTGACGCAATGACGCAAAATTTTTTACTGTGTAAAAATCGAAAAAACATCACTCTGAATAAATTTGAGCATTTGGAAAAAATCTCAGTTTGATACAATAGATAGATAAAAAAATCAAAAATGGTAATCATCGAAAAATTTTTGATTTTTTTCTAAAATTTGAAAAAAAATCATGAAGATAGGTTCGAATAGTTTTGTTGTATTTTTTTTTTTTATCAATAAGTACATTTAAAATCAAAAATTTGAAAAGAAAATAAACGTCTCAATTTGACCCCAAATATTATTCATTACGAATTCTCTCTCTTGGTTAAAAAACATCTAAAAAATGAAGTAAAATAATTTAGCTAGATTAATCTCCGATCCTTCTATAAAATTTATACCTTATTATTTTCCGCTCTTTTGGCACCAATGTGTTTATGTCTCTAAAACGCCTTTTTTGGCATCACCGATACTATAACAATAAAATTATCCACAATCTAATTCATAAATCTCGTTTATAGACTTCAATTTATTTTTCGGCTTACATTGAAAATGTAATATACGTTTAAAAATATTGAATAAGTAAAAAACATTTTTTTTCTTCTCTTTTCTGCTAATGTCAGAGTGAAAGTTTAGATTTGTCAGAATTTTGTTAAAAAAGTTTGGACTCAAGTTTTTAAAAAGTTAAGCGACCTGCTGGCAGAACTTTTCAATGCAACTACTATTCTCTTGAGACGTTAGTAGTGTGCTATTGCAAAAGTCGTCGACGATAAACTTTAACTACATCCTGACATGAAATGTTTTTCAAATATGGAATTATAGAATACGAATGGAATGTGAAACGCACGTGGAATTAATAATTGATAGTAGTTCAAAGAGGAAATAATATTTATAATTATAATAATTGATTTTGTATCACAGAAATCGTAGTATTTATGGCAATATAATTATACAGGTACACGAGATTATTTTACACGGAATCCGCACAACAGGATTTATATCATGTATATCAAGTGCAGTACTAATAGTGTTGCGGGACCAGAGGAACATGATCTATTCCAGATACCATCGAGCTAGGATAATTAAACAGATAACGAGCACGCTCAGCCAGATGAGTACCATTTAATTATTGACAAATTCCTCTTCAAAATTCAGGATAGGATTAATGATATATATATTTCGCAAATTTTTAATGATCTAATTGATTTGTTTGTGAGAAAATGATTGGATCTATTTATAAATTTCCAGATATTATTATGCACAATTTTGTATCAGAAAACTTGACATGTTGATAAGGTAAATCAGAATTACTTTTACAGCGAAGATAATTGAATACCCGAGGCGATTTTAAATTTGACGTTTCTTTGTCATTTTTTTTTTTAATTTTTGAATGATTCAATATTTTAACTACCAATCATATGCCAGAATTTGTTTTTGAACGAAGAATACAAAATAATAAATAATAAGACTATTATTATAGAAATATCAATCCTGTAATCATTTGTTATTTAAAAAAAACAATTAACTTAAAATATAATTTAAATTAAATTTCAGATATAACTAAAATAATAAATCAAGACTACTTACATAAAGTTCTTAGAGAAAAAGTAAAGAAAATGCGAGACTGGACAAAGATACAATTTTAGAGAAAATGAAAGTCTTTATTCTAAGCAAAAACTAAAATAAGATTTAGAACGATGATAAAATAAAATTTGGAACACAATTCAAAACAACATTTAAGACAAAAAATAAAATAAAATTCAAGACAAAAAGAGAAAAAAAAATCAGACGGAATTCATCAAGGCAAGATTTAAGATGAAAAGTTAAACAAAATTAAAGAAAAAGCTTATGACCAGCACATCAGTAATACTAATAATACCAAAAAAAATTAATTACCCGATTAAAAAAAAATTTTAATGATTAAAATAGTTATTTTCAATACGTATGCGCAAAGATAGGTATTTTGATGAGCTTGAAGTGACGTCTCGAAGCTGAGATTATGCACAGAAAAAAAAAATTACATGAATCAAGTAAATAATTTTGAAGAACTTTATTTTCTTGATTTGAGTAGAAAAATTCTTGAACTAAGAAATTTTACTTGATTCAAGAATTTTTCGTCTTGATTCAAGACAATGAAACTCTTCAAAATTATTTTTTTGGTTCAAGAATTTTCGTTTTCATTCAAGTTAAATTTTTTTTCAGTATGGGCGCATTCGCTTCGTTCGACCGATAATAACGTACTCGGTTTTGTTGAGAATGTATCCATGACCTCAGACGAGTGTTATCACTTCACGTTTATTACCAAAATACCTACCTTTGCGGACTTGTATCGAAAAAAATTTTTTATAATATCAACGGCAAAAGTAGGATTTGAGAGAATGCAAACAAAATTTATTAAAGTTTAAAGTAACATTTTTAAGCAGATATAAAAATCTTGTTTACAAGAATCGATTTGTTGCCAAGATTTTTTTTTTTTCGATTTATACTTTCCCTGGCGGACGATTGTAGAAGTAAACGAAACTTAATATCCTATACAGTCGAGTCGCGTTATGAGCCCTCCTTGTGTCTCTCTCTTATTAACGCGAGTCTGGTTAAAAAACAAAGAAAACAAGCCGGACTCATAACGCGATTCGATTGTAGTAATTTTTAGCATCCGTGCAGGAATGTAAAGATAGAGAGAGAGAGAGAGAGAGATGTCACTTATCGATACGTGAGCGAGAAAAGCAGACTCAACTATAGCTGGCCAGATATCATTCATTTTACCTCTCCTAACTATAGCTCGAAAATCCAAGTTTCGCGGTTGGTATTACAAAAAATATAACTCTAAGAATCTGGTGCCGTAAAAGTGAAATTTGCTGTCATGGCAAAGATTGTCACACTGTCGTGCGGATAGTAACTAAAGTAAATTAATTTTTTTTTTCCGCCAATAATGTATTTGAACTTTTTATTTAGCATAACATTTGAAATTATGTTATTTCTCAATAAAGTTATAAAAGTATAATTAGAATCTGTCTGCTGAGAACACTAAAAATCCACGAACTTCCCTTAGTTGCCCAAATTTATCGCACACGAGTGCGCACACTTACCCCCAGTACAGAGTAAGAGTAAATCCATTTTTTTTCGAAGTGTTCAACATCTCCAACAGTGAGTACATTATCGCTAAATTAAGTCTCCACAAAAGAGTTAAGTTTTAATCTGTATTAAGTGACCCAGTCATTGACCGTTTGGCTGTTCGGTCTTATTAAAAATTAAAAGAAATAACTGAATAAATGATTGTTAAAATAAAATTGAATTATGTACAGCTACTTATTATTAAATATAATTATATCTTTTTCTACATTGGATTTATAAACTTATATATGGTCAGATCTAACTTTTTTGTTAAGTTTTATATTAATTTATTTATTTATTTATTTAATTTGAATGCCAAGGCAATGGCCGAATGGCAAAAATACAAAAATATAAGAATATAAAGTACATGTAAGAGTATAAACATATCTAAATAAATATTATAACAGTATTTAGATTTCGCTAACAGAATAATGAAAAATGAAAACAGTCAAAAAAAAAAAAGAAAATTTAAGAAATGTCATCAGTTATTTACAAATCTAAAGCTAAAGCACTCCAAATTTTAACGATTTTAATTATCTTCGGTGAAGCCGGGAATCAAGTTCTCCTAATTCATAAATTCATCACAACATTTATTAGCGGAAATATAATGAAATGTCAATTATCAATAAAATTAGTTCAAGTACGTTCTAGACTGACAATTTATAAATGAATCATATATTTTTTAAAGAGAGATAGAAATATTAATGTCAATAAAATTAGTGATTTAATTATTTTCAATAGATAATACCATTAAATTTGAAATGGACATCCGTTATGAGTGAATTAATCGCAGTTTGTAATTTTTTAATTTCTCATTTTTTTACTATTCTAAATTAATTAGGGATTTAAATGAAATTTTAAAATTGAATATTGCACACTTCAAAAAAAAAAAGATCGATATTTTGCAATAAGATAAAGACACCGTTAAATTTCAGGTCGAATTTGGCGCACGAAATAAAAATGATATAATTTATTTTAGAATTGAAAATCGAATAAAGCAAAAAAATATTTATCGGCTTTATGATTGGCAGAATAACGAATAGGTAGAAAGATTTGTAACAGACAACCGGGGCATTTGATAGAAGAGATACCTCGTTAGTAAAAAAAACGGTAACTGAATGAGTTTGAATGAGTTTCAGCTGTAGCTGCCGCAGTGGAAACTTCACGAATTGAAAACTAAATCTAAAGAGCAGAACCTGACGGGAAAAATGATAAGTAAAAAAAAAAAAGGAATCTGACATTAAAAAAAAAATAACACCCAAAGAAAAAAAAACACGGAATCGAATATTATAACTCTCGTCAGCCATCCAGTTTTTATTGTTAATGTTTTAATTTATTTAACGGATTAAGTGCAGTCGAAATTTTTTGAGAAAAATTGATTTTTTTGATGTGTCATATCTTAAAAACATTTCATGAAAATTTTAATTTAATTTAATTAAGATTTTTTTTAATTAATTTCGGTAATTTAAAAATAAAGTTATTTTTTTAAACTTTAAATAAAATTTTTATACTTAGAGTTGTAAATTATTAAAAATAATAAAAAAAGGTCCCACGGCGTTTAGATTGGAACTTCAAACGCGTTGCTCTTGAAACCTGTTTTCAAAGTTAGTAGCTACTGTAATTCAAGAAAGACTCTAAGGATTTAGATATAATTTTTCCAGATTATTTAAAGTATAAAAATTTAGTGCTTGATCGACGAGTTTATTGCTATTATTTTTTTAATCTACTATTTTTTTCTACAAAGTTCGCGAGTAAACTGTTAGACATTATCATTTTCCTTATTTTTAAAATAAAAAAAAAAAGAAAAAAGCTTTGATTAAATTTATTTGGCTGTTATAAGTTTAACTGACGCACACAAATTTTTCCTGTCATACGCAAATCACGATTGAAACTGTCCAAAAACAAAATTGAGATTAAATATATGTGAAAGCAATTTATTCGTAATGTGATTGGTCAAATATATCATAAGCATAAAAATATATATAATTCTATACTCATATTCAGGCGCTCGCTTGCGTGCGCACGTTAAATCTAGTTAAAATTAAAAAAGAATTTAAAATAAGTAACGAAAAAAAAAAAAACATTCGAAGTATTAATTCAAAAAATAATAAAAAAAATTGGAGTAACTTATGACTTGAATAAAAAATTAAATCTTTGAGTAGGGGAAGGGGGGGGGGCAAATTGGGCCCCTTAAGGAAAAAATGGTCATATCCGTACTTTTTTTTTTACTCTTTGCACTATTTTCTAGCCCCTTGTTTGTAATTCGACATTGATAAGCTGTGTCCATTAAAATAAAAAAATCTATAATGTGGGGCAAAGTGGGCCCCCTCCTAAAATCTTGTCATAAACATTTTTTTCGCACATTTTGAAAGCTTTGAGTTATGATTTTTTTCAGACGAGTAAAACTTTCGCGCATAAGCAATAAAATGCCTTTTTCGACTAATTTTTTCTCGATCCCAAAAATAATCTTGAGGAGGGAGGGGGAGGGGGGCAAATTGGGCCCCTTAAGGAAAAAATGGTCATATCCGTACTTTTTTTTTACTCTTTGCACTATTTTCTAGCCCCTTGTTTGTAATTCGACATTGATAAGCTGTGTCCATTAAAATAAAAAAATCTATAATGTGGGGCAAAGTGGGCCCCCTCCTAAAATCTTGTCATAAACATTTTTTTCGCACATTTTGAAAGCTTTGAGTTATGATTTTTTTCAGACGAGTAAAACTTTCGCGCATAAGCAATAAAATGCCTTTTTCGACTAATTTTTTCTCGATCCCATCTCGAAAATTTGTTCGAAATATCCTAAAAATAATTCTCTGAAAATTTGAGCCTTACAATATTATTATGAAGAGCTCGATCAAGATGTGAAAAGATTTCCCATTAAATATACGAGTAAAACTCGAGTTGTTTTCTTAAATTTTCACAGCTCAGCAACATTTCATGGCATTATTTCAATCAACGATGGGTTATTTTACTTAGAATTGAATGCTCCACAAAACTGCCCATCGTGGCGTAATCGTAATTCACACTGGCAAGGGAGTATGGACTACCAAATCCAATTTTTTCATAAAAATTACGTTTTTCTGTCCTTTTCTCGTCACTAAATAGAGTTACGAAAAACATTTGAATGACTAACTTATAATAAATTTGCTTTTTTACAAAAATGACCCCGAGCACTAAATTGCCAACATCAATATTTCAGGAGATATTAACGTCTTAAATTTTTGTAGTTTGAAAATTTTTATCTTCGATCACTTTTAAACAAAACTATTATTCTTTTATTATATATCATTACGTTTTTAACAAATTGCTTCTTTTAAAAAATTAGGAGAAATACAGAAAATACGGGGTATTTTATTTGTCAATATGAGGTGTGCAATAATTAATTTTTTTCGAGTCGTGGTTCATTTTTTTGAATAAAGATATTGTCATGATTTAAAATTTTTTTAACTTAATAATTTGAAAGTTTCATTTTTTGTTAATTTTAAAAATTTTGGTTAAATTTGAAGGAAATTACACTGTTAAAAATTTCTATTGTAATTTTACAAGAAATGTATTGGAAGCTAATAGGCAAAACATTTATTTAAAATTACAATCGGGTATAGTAAAATTACAAAACATATATAGCTCAGTGGGGTTACTAATTTTACAAAACGGTTTTGTAATTTTACAAATATTTTTAGATTAGCTAAGTTTGTAAAATTACAATACTTTCCTTGAATTTTACTTCAATTGAAATAATAAAAAAGAAAGAATTGATTTAATATCTGTTGTCATTTTATTGTTATGAAGTGCTGTCTAGATTTGGTATCTCACGTAGACCTAATTTGTTCAACTCAGATGATTTAAAGTGAAAATAATATATACCCTAACTAAGAACCGAACCCGAGCCGCGCGCTTGCCAGACCGATACCTAACGCCCTACGCCGTACGACCGATAGGTGATTCAACATCTTATCATTCTTATAAGCTAATCCTATGTGGTGATTGAGCATTACGGCTTATTATTTATAATTTACATTAATTGTGTTATTTTATGGTGTTTATTGATGGAAAAGTCTAACATATACTCATTCAAATATATTGATTTCAAAATGATCGTTTGAGAATAATATTAAAATTTAAAAAAGATAAATTATGCCTCGAATTTATTATTAAAAATAAACAACCATAGACTAAAAATTAGTAAAAATAAATACGAAGGACATTGTTGTTTTTTTATACATCAGGCTCATTTTTGTAAAATTGAAAAGTATTATTTTTAAAATTAGAAAACAGTCAAGTAGAATTACAATTCGTGTAATATAAATAAAATTTTCCGGTAACATTACATTGCACTGTGTAATTTTAAAATGAAAATTTTAAAAATAAAAAAAAGCTTTTTA
This sequence comes from Cotesia congregata, assembly GCA_905319865.3. Classification (NCBI taxonomy): domain Eukaryota; kingdom Metazoa; phylum Arthropoda; class Insecta; order Hymenoptera; family Braconidae; genus Cotesia; species Cotesia congregata. Next base: position 12,435,869 of record CAJNRD030001118.1, read on the forward strand.
AATTTTTTATGAGATTATTGTAATATAAATTACAATATTTTTTAATGATTGTACATACAATTATGCCGAATCAAATTAAAAATAATGTTTGCAAAATTAAAAAGCTTTTTCTTGAAAATTGACCAACAGTTCTGTAATATTACAATGCGTATTAGGTTTATACAAGAAGATTGTAAAATTACAATACATCTTAGTAGATTTCCTAACAGGTGTTGGAAAATTACATGAATTGTATTTTATTTAGCATTGCTATACACTGATTCGTAATTTTACATATCATTTGTTTTGTAATATGATTGTAATTTTACAAAAATTTTCAACAGTGTACAGATGGTAAATAAATGTTGACTTATCAGCAGTTCTATGATGAAAAGACCGTTCGTAATTCGTGGAACCTTAGCATTTATGTTGTCAGTATGGCATGCTTCTACTGCGGAAAAATGATTTTTTCAAAGTGAACACCTCATAAACTCATAGTGATATCACTGTGGACCTACTACGGTTCGACGATCGTTCGACCGTCAACTCACGGTAAAATCACCTTCTTTTCACCGTATATACTCGTTCGTTTTCTTCCGGACAAATGATGTAAATGCTGTTCAATTATTATTTTATAAACAGTGTAGAGTGCTGAACTCTATTGATATTTCACATTAAATTTAGTTATTTGTAGTTAATTTTCAGAATAAAAAAATTTTTAAAATAAACGCTTTAAAACATTTCATTTACAAATTAATATTTTTTCGCTCGATTAAAAAATATTTATTTTTTAACACTATTCGACAGTTAATAAATTTAATAATTACATCAATATGTATATGACAAACACAAATGAAGGAAAGCTTATGAAATAAAAAATTTTAATGATATGTTTTTTTACAGAATCAGGATATTTCAAAATACAATGAAAATCGTCCTTAATTATTATGGTATAAATCTTAAAAAAATTTATATATATATATATATATATGTATATATATATATATACGATATAACCGGCCTTGTCTCTTCTCTAACTCCCGCAATTCTGTACGGATCTCAATAAAACGTAACATACTTATTTTTAGGACGATTTCCGAGGTTAAGTCCTAAGATGAGCCTAATCTGTCGATTAGTTTAGAAATCAGAGCAATTCAAAAATTTTCAAAAATTGAAAAAAATTTTCGCTTTTACCTTATTTCCGTGTAATAACAATGGAACGCGACATCCTATCGGATTTCTGTAAAGTGCATTTGAAAGCTTATTTAATAAGCTTCAATTTGTATACTTATTTATTTTTCCAAATTGAATAGTATAGGAATAATAGCAATTCAAAAATTTTTAAAAATCGCAAAAATTTTCACTTTTTCCGTATTTCCGTACAATTACAATTGAACGCGATATCTTATCAAAATTCTATAAAGAGCATCTGAAAGCTTATTAAATAAGCTTCAATTTGTGTACCTCATTATCAGTCTAGACCAAAAATTACCTCCTTTTTCAGACAGATTTAATGAAATTTTACTTTTGCATTCGTTTTGACGTCGTTGTTATTTAATGTAACAGAAATTTATTTTTTTTTTGTATGTAACCCGAGTAGTATTTTATTTGTTCATCATGAAATCTACTTCCATTTCGGCTGCCGAATGGCCTTTTTTAATAAGCATCCTTACGCTTGAGAGAGTCGGTTCATACTAATAAAAAACTAACAGAAAATATTTTACAATGAAGTCTGAACATCTTCTTGAGTATCATAATATAACAGATGTCTTTACCCAAATATACGTACAACGCTATAAGGAAATAGTACTTAAATTAACTCAGAAAGAGTCCTTTGTGTGATCCACGCGTTCGCGGTCATAAAACAAAGCAAAAACTAACTTTCCCTATCTAAGAATAGTTCAACCAAATGCTGGTTTTTTAAACGTAAAATTAAAATAATAAAATAAATAATTTTCCACTAGGATTCATTTTTGTAAGAAGAATTCAACAAAATTAAATTACAATATGATAACTCGAGGCGTAAAAAAATTCTCTAGGGAGACATATACGGACATATATCAGAGAATTTAATATGTAATTATATACCCTGATGTTGTTAAATTTATAAAATAAATCTAATAAGAGTAGAAAAACAAATAACTGAAAATGATCCTTAAATAATATTAAAATGTTTTAGAATTTTTCAATTCTTACGCATTCGTAACACCGCTTAAAAGTTGACAGAGGTCATATACAAACGTTCTGTATAAACATAAACATAAATAAAACCGATTGTGTCTGCAGAACTTTTTTCCCTATCAACTTTTCTCTTTATGCTTATATATAGATACGGACATAAATGTTGATATAGAAACAGATATAACTGGTAATGCAGTTCGTAAATATAATGGCCCCTTGGACGATAACCTTTCATGTCGGATAAAAATATACAAACGATAGTAGCGTGTAGGGTAGGTTTGGATCTAAGTCGAATAAGGAAATTCGCATTGGTAAATTGAGCTTGTGACTACTCTTACTGTTATGTGTACGTGTATGTAGTCTCTATACATACCTAACATCTTGTATCTATATATGTAGAAATAACACCGACTCTATTCCGTATTCAGTGTATTGCACTGTATACTGTACACCCGATCGAAGTGTAATTACATGCGTGGTATAAACGAAATTGGACTTGAATATAAACTATATAACCACTAGCTGGCACGCGATATAAATTTTTTATTTTTCTTTTTGTTAACTTTTGTAAATTATTAATAACTATCAATAGAAGGACTTTTATTGACATTATACTTCGATCTATTTTCTTTACATGGTAATAAAATTAATTTAACTAGCTAGTTAAACGCAAAGTCAATTCAAAATCAGAAATTTGATAAGCGACTATATTGAATATTTAGTGACTAGAATGATCATGAGTAAAAATTGACAAGTAGAAACAATCTTGTAACTGCCCAGAAAAAACAACTATTTTGACTCAAGAAGAATATTCTTTACTTAAAAACTTTTATAGGAACACGATCAAAATCTTAATTAAAGACTATTTTATTCTTGATTTTAAATTGTTTTGTTCAAAAGTTTCTAATAATTAAATATTATATCTTTTAATCAATATTTTCGATTCTTTAACGCAAGAAATATTTTACTTACTCCAAAGCAAAATAACTTCATTTAAGAACATCGATATTCTTGGCTCCAGATAATTAGACCGCAGCGCTGCCTTTTGAATGCCACCAAAATCAGATACTTAATATAGCAGTAAATACATCACGATCACAAGAAGCATCTAATCGCTGAGAGGCTTGTGTTGTTGTACCCAACCTGGTCTGGCCCGAGTAGCAGAGTTTTTTTTTTTTTAAGATAATTTTATTTAGACTCAAACAAGATACATACATGCACGGAAAGAAAATTATACGAAAAATTACGATGACAACATCGTAATGTTTAGTATAGGACATTGTAGTGCCGGACCAGAACTCAAACATCATCATTTATACGATGCAACATCGTAAATTTTTTTCAAAGAATTGTACTGTTCAACCTTACGCACAGTCTTATATACTACAAGAAAAATTACGATGTTACTATAATAATATTTTTTCACACAATAAGACCCTTCATACAGTAGTTGGTCATCTTTCGGTGGTAGCGTCGCAAATTACTGGATTCTGTCTCTCTTTTATTAAAACATATAGTATGCGTCTTTATCCACTTGCTCTTACGGAAAAAAAAATTTAGTAAATAACATCGTAATTTTCAATAATTCAAATTGTAGACGGCAGCATCGTAAGAATTTTTATGTTATATATTATTTAAATTATTTGTGATAATTACGATGTTAACATCGTAAAAATTTATGAGTTATTTTCGAAGTACACTGATAGAAGGATTTAGTTCTATTTAATAAGATTTAGTAACAGGTACTAAATGATTTAGTAACAATCCTTTCATTACCAAATATTTAGTAATAGGTACTAAATCATTTATTAAACCACATTTAGTTCCACCAAATAAATATTTAGTAGTATTTAACAAATGATTTATTGCTACTCAGCAATCAATCAAGCTGAATAAAATAATCTGAGTTAGTGAATAGATTATGAGTCACGTAAACATTGGAATTAAAGCATAGCCATCTACCGACAATACTTGCCAAAGAAATATTTAGTACCTGTTACTAAATATTATTTGGTGGAACTAAATATTTATTTCCATGTAATAAGGTTTTGTTCATATAAAGAAATCATTTATTAAGCTGTACCAAATATTATTGATGGGTACAAAATATTTGTTTCTCCCAAATAAATTAATGAAAATTTTGTTACTAAATCAGTTTAGTACTCTGTACTAAATCCTTCTATCAGTGTATAAAATCATAGAAGTTAAGATATTGAAAGACTAATCCTGGATCCGAAGACACGATAGTGTCTCGCGCCAAGTACACGTCCAACATATGGCGTGAGACAACGTGTCTTTATTCTCTAATCATATGTCAACATAACCTCTTTACATATTTAGCTCTATATTTTTTATTATTACTAAGACACTAACACTTTACACCATTGTTAATAAGTTTCTTTTTACCAATTATACATATATTACAAAAAAATGTTGGGTCTTAACAATTATTTAACTAATCGCGAGTTTGAAAATTTTTACTTGCGCCTGTTTTCAATTCTACGAGAGATTTTACAAATTTAGAGCGAATTTTATTATTTCGAAGTTGGCACTACTTAACTCTGTTATTCTACCATCTAAATAGCTAGTATACTAAATACTGAACTTAGCGCCCATAAGTAGTTGGTCTTCAGTTTAGAAATTTTTTGTACTTGGATTTTTTTTTCGATTTAATAATTTTTTGTAAAAATTGAATTATCAAGGTTTGTAACAATAGTTGGACGTGTACTTGGCGCGACGGTTTACAGTGAAACTGTTTTTTGTGGGATTACGATGTTACTATTGTAATTTTTCATATGATTTTTTTTTCGTGTAATTACTACAAATATAAAATTACTAAAAAATACTTGGACAATTGTTATTTAATAGTTAATGCCTTGCTACTTAAGGTAGTAGATTACGGCAAATATTTAGAATGCTTTTTAACATATGAATTCAATAAATTCAATAAATTTAATATCAATATTCTTGAGTTGAATATATTCTTCTTCAACTGTGAATAATATTTTTTGAATTAAAAAAAATCTTCTACTTTTAAACGAAAAAATGTGTCTCTTATTTTAAAAATAAATTCCTTTTCAATAAAAGAGTTATTTGCTTTATTTAAAATTTGTGATAATATTAATTTAAGATATAGTCTTTAAACTTAAAATAATAAGCTTATTAATTCAACTACAAAATTTTGCAGACGATAATGTTCGTAATTCAAGTATTTTGTTCTGCGAGAGAAATCATTATTACAGAGCCAAAAAAATTTTCAAAACTAAAAAATACTTAATTTCCACCTTTTATTGAAATATTATTACAATTTCTTGAATTATTAACATTGCTTGAAAATCCATATGATTATTATCAACATTATAGATAATTAAATATCTCATAAAATAAAATATTGCATCAATAATTGGACTTCCGTCAATAATTGGTGCTTCCACTTTAATTTAAAAAAAAATTTTAACTTTTTAATCTTTATCTGCATCTATAAAAACAGCGCTACTTAAGCATTACTTATCCATAATATATTCGCCTAGCTGGCGGATTAATTAGTATGCAGGGTGAATAATCATAATCATCGCTTCCAGTATACATTTGGGTCATTCCATGTCAAATCGACCAATAGTTGGAATCGGCCCCTTTCGATTTGGATGAATTTTGGTCAGAAGTTTTCTTTTATCATAAAATGAAGTTCTGCCAAAGGGAAAAAAATAAAAAAATATTTTTCGAAAGATATGCAAATTCAAAATTTCGCGATTTTTCCAGATTTTCAATTTTGTTTTTGCAATATCTCGAATGCTATTATAGATACAGGAATGGGGTTTCGTTTGTTTAAAAGGGGACACTTGGGGCTATTGAAAAAAAAAAAATATTTTGGAAAAAAATTTTGAAAATTGCCAAATTTGTCAAATTTTGAATTTTTGAAAATCGTCAAAAATGAAGACCGCCATTAAAATTTTGGCTCAATTTTTTTTGTATGATACCTTGTAATAATCTTAAAAGATCCTGAAATTTTTGGATAGGGGTTTTTTTTATTTTCAAAAATATGAATTTTTGAATTTTAAAAAAAAATTTTTGAATTTCAGAAAAAAATTTATTTTTGTTTTTTGCAACTCCTATACAAGTTAAAGTTATGCAGATACATAATATTGTAATTTTGAGTATTTACAAATCAAATGCACGACGTGAAAATATTAAATAATAAATTAATTTCAACTTTTTTTTATTTTTTAGACATAATCTTGCACCCTTAAAATAAGTCATCCTTAACACATGATAGAGTTTGTTAATTGTCCTCTTTTTACTTCATTAAAAGCTGTTGATGCCACTTGTTATCTCATTAACATGGGAATAATTTGTAATTTGAGATTAAGAACTATGTATGTGAAAGAAATTCGTAAGCAAATAAGTATTCGAAAGAACGAAAAAAAATTGATATTCTCATGAAATCATTTCTAATTTTTATAGAAAATTAATATCTGTTTGAGTTATTTGAGGTTAAAAATTGTAATTGAAGTGAAGAAATGGACAAAATATATCATTCGTTGAGAAAATAAAAAATTATATCATGCGTTAAGCCTGACTTTTTGGTTATCTCTAAAAAATGAATAAAAGTTGAAATTAATTCATTATTTAATATTTTCACGTCGTGCATTTGATTTGTAAATACTCAAAATTACAATATTATGTATCTGCATAACTTTAACTTGTATAGAAGTTGCAAAAAACAAAAATAAAATTTTTTCTGAAATTCAAAAATTTTTTTTTGAAATTCAAAAATTCATATTTTTGAAAATAAAAAAAACCCCTATCCAAAAATTTCAGGATCTTTTAAGATCATTACAAGGTATCATATAAAAAAAATTGAGCCAAAATTTTAATGGCAGTCTTCATTTTTGACGATTTTCAAAAATTCAAAATTTGACAAATTTGGCATTTTTAAAAATTTTTTTCCAAAATATTTTTTCTTCAATAGCCCCAAGTGTCCCCTTTTGAACAAACGAAACCGCATTCCTGTATCTATAATAGCATTCGAGATATTGCAAAAACAAAATTGAAAAACTGGAAAAATCGCGAAATTTGGAATTTGCATATCTTTCGAAAAATATTTTTTTTTCTTTGGCAGAACTTCATTTTATGATAAAAGAAAACTTCTGACCAAAATTCATCCAAATCGAAAGGGGTCGATTCCAACTATTGGTCGATTTGACATGGAATGTCAAATGACCCATTTGTTTTCAACACCAGAATACAATAGCGCATGTTTATTTTTCGGATCTCTGAAAGAGCCTTTCTGCTTATCAAAAACTAGCGACCTGCAGTGTATCTGACTATCGAGAATTACAAATGATGAATAAATGACTTTGGCGTAATAATTTTTCAATATTTTTAATCACAATATATATTCTTTGGGTACCTCTAGAAAAAATTTATGAAATAATATTGCTTAGTTATATGGATTAATATTTTCCATTTTCCACATTCTAAGTGTACAAAATAAAAAAGTTTGGAAAATCCAAAGATGCACGCCTCATAACGCTCATTTAATTTTTAATAAGAAAATGAGTCGTATTACTCACTTATTCGTATTAAATGGACAATTCAACAAATTGTGCTTTAAATTAATTATAAATTCAAATATTTCGCGGCATATTCATCTCAGATGAGAAAAATAGGGTATTTTTAGTATTTAAGAAATATATATACTTCTTTGTATTTAAGAAATGTTTCTTAAATACAAAGAAATATTTTTTAAATACTAAGAAATGATGTTTAAGAAATGATTTCTTAAATACAAAGAAATCTTCTTAAATGTTAAGAAATCCTTCTATCAGTTTATATTAGTAGGGATAAATGCAATATAAATTGAAAATAGAAACATTTTTACTTCAAAAAATTACTTGATTTTGGTAAAGTGAGAGTAGAGCACTACCTCGCCTTAGCTTCGTGCTATGAAGCGTGTAATAAATTAATTTTATCTGGCGTGAAATTTGAATCTATTTAAAATTATTCCGAAAAATTATCATAATAAATTATCTATCGATAAATAGCATGTATAATCTTGAACGGGTAAAAGTCTAAGTAATGACTTTTTTAATCATACTAAATATAACTAAATAAATCGAATTTATCATTTAAATACGCCTGAGAAAAAGATTTTTAACTCTTTTAACTATATAAATTGTTTTTATTGATCAATTTTTTGATTAATAAATGCTCTTTAATAAAAGAAAAAAAAAGTATACATTGAGAGAAAATGATGTAAAATTTACAGATATGCTTATGCAAATTCAACTCGGATAAATTTACATAGTTTTGGACTATTTGTACACTCCGAATACTGCAAAGTTGAAAACGTAATTTTTACAAATCGACGCCACTATAATTTCGTTTGTGAATTGCAAATTTTCCGTGAGATAAAATGCAAATATCATTAAGTGACACACGTAAATATCACGTTGGGAAATAAAATTTGTGTATTTTATTGAAAATTTAGTCTTTCATAATTTGATATTTGTGACAATTATAAAATGTTTTTTTTTTTTTATTTTTTCTTAAACTTTTCAAACCAAAAAATATTTAAATATCCACGAAACACACCCTATAAATTAAGTATGAAAATACTTTCGGATACACTTGAACTATTTTTTTAAAATTGAATTTTTTTCAATAAAATAATAAAATAGAAAAAAAGTTCATATTCGTTAATTATTTACCAACAGAAATATCAAACACGACCGAAATTTAATTTTTTTATTTCTAATTTATTTTTTGTAACTCCTGCTTCCAAAGCTCAACATTCGAGCCTTGCTCAGCAAACGCCAAAGTTGCGTATTCACGTGATGATTGCATACACTATAGTAGCGTGCGGGAAAGTAGGCGGAGTCAAACTTTCCAACTGCTTGACCGTGCGGGAATGAAAATTAACTACAATAAATGTATAAGATTCATAGAATGTATATGTCCGCCACTACCACTACAAATCAAACTATCAAGCATACTGAGACTAATTCTAGCGCCTGCGCATACCAAATAACCACACATGAATAGCAGCTTGTCGATCATATGTTCAACTCTGTGCAACTACTAACCATAACTGCGTGTATTATTTATATTATTTATAATTTTTTGGTAACTGATATAGTTCAGCTAATTACAATATTACTTTGTAAATAATAATTTCTCTCATTTGAACTTTGAAAGCAGTCGTTACAAAAAATATTGTTCGATACATATGTCCCAACTGAGGCATTCACAGGGCTTAATTGAGACACTCGCCAAAAGAAACGACACGTTTACAATGAGACCGAGTACGCTTACCCCCACTCGTCTAACGGCTCGTGGGGGTAATCTGCGTACTCGGCCCCATTGTAAACGCGCCGTTCCTTAGACTCGTGTCTCAATTTTTAAGCCCCGGGAATGCCTCACTTCGCACATATGTATTGAAAATATCTATTCCATTTAAATTCTGACAATATAATAAAAAAAGTTTGGAAAATCCAAATGAGCATGCCTTAAGCGCTCATGTCATACATAAATTAATTAGATCATAAAAAAAAATTATTCGTTTTTAATTTGAATTTTCCCGCGAGTAGTATTATTATCCCCTCTGTAGGTCGAACTAAAAAAAAATTTTAACATATGATAAAACAGTTAGTAATTATACCATCATGTATGTATAGTTTCTGCTTGTTTATAGTTATTTCAATTCTGATTATGAAAAATAATATATATGGCTGCCGAAATCGCAGAAAAAGTCACCGAACTGACAATCGAAAAAAATTAACTGTATCGAAACGGAATTATTTTGACACGCAATTTTCACAAGGGTTTTGATAAACTTCCTCAGGAATAAAACAAAAAAAAATTAAATCGTGAAAGTGATTTTTGACCAAGTTGTGCTGTTGTCAAGCCCATAGCTCCCGTGAATACCGCGCTCTTGTTCATTTAATTCATCAGAAAAACAAGTTTTTTCTGAGAAATCTTATTTAATCGATAAGAAAATTTTTTTAACGTGTTCTGTAGTTACTATTATTTATTCCAATATGCTTTTTATTCATAATTTTTTTCGTTTAAATTATGAATATCACGTTTTAATCGAAATCACGATTTTTAGGCGAGAGTAGAGCATACCTGCGCGCTTCGCGCTTAAGGCATGCAAAAGTAACATATACAAATTGAATAACGGTTGTTTTGTAAAATTTTACTCCATGTCATACATAATGATATTTCGAGAGCTGAAGTCCATTGAATGATTGTATTAAAATTCTTTACATACTTTATTGACAATTTCATACAATTGTATTAAGTTGACATTGAATCATTGACGTAAACAAAGTTTGACAAAGTATTAAGTCTATTTTTTTCCAAGTCTACATATGTATGTATGCACGTACATGTGTATGGTTATGTACAGGAATATGTATAGAAAAAATAAAAAACATGCAATGTGAGACAGATGATGTGTGGTAACCAATTGATGAAATAAAAAGTTGTAGATAGCTAGTACATATTGGTATAGAGTTCTATTTGACCTCATTTACTTGCGGTCTGCTGACTGGGTTTACTCGGGTTCGTTTATCCGATCGTGGGCTGAGTGGTTACAATTGGTCAGTATAACAAATCGAGAATTGAGAATTTGACTTTTTATAGTTGCATGGGATAATTTTTCTGTGTTGCAAGTAACTATCTGTACTTATTTTTGGAAATTATAATTTTTTTTAAATTTTTGTCATACATAAATTTTAACTTGATTAACTTAAGAGACCTAATTTTAGATAAGCTCCTTAAAGGAGTTAAAATGTGAATTTTATTTTAAAATTCTATATGAAGTCATACACGCTGAAAAATAGATGATTTATAGTATTTATCATTAAGTTACTATAATAATCAAATTATGGAAATCAATATCATATTTTGCGTTGAAAATATTGATTTGAGAAAAAATTTAAAAGATTTAGAAAATTAAATTTTAAAAAGTTTAGAAAATCCAAAAGTGCACGAAATTAATTATATACATAATGGTCACTTAATTATAAAAGAATAATAAAATAAAGAATGTAAAAAAATATATAAAACAGCTGAAATAGGACGATAATGAGCAGGCGCCCCTGCAGGGATAAATGTACACAATATATATAGATGTATGCAGTCGTTTGGTTTTTTTATTTTATTAATTGCAAATAAACAACACTCAGTTACCTAGCAGTTCACATTCGATGACCTACTACTCTTTCCAAGAATTAAAAAAAAAAAATTTGACTCAATTAATGGATTTTTTGACAAATTACAGTTTTTTCAGGGTTTTTCATACATGACGGACAGAAAATTTTTATAAATTATGTAACAAGATTATCACAATAAAAATAGTTGCCGAAATAAGGCGAAAAAAATTTTTTGATCGTAAAGCACTAATAAAATTAATTTTTTGTAATTAATTAATAGATTATTAAAATTATTTCTTTTAGTCTACTCTGGATAATTATTATTTTCTACAGACGTAAAATTTAATTATTCCAAAACTAAAAATAGTTTCAAAGTTATTAGTGAATGCTTGTTGGATGTTTAAACTTTACTTTGATCAATTTACGTATGACACAAGCAATTAAGGCATACACATTTCAATTAATCAAACTATTTTAATTATTATTATTATTTTTAAAAAAATTCATATTATAATATGTTTAATATAAAAATTTTTGAGATACAAAAATTAAATTTAGAAAAAAAATGTAATTACAGATTAGATTGGTATTTCTAAAATCACAATGACAATCATCACAATTTCGTGATTATGAATATTATCAGCAGTAATTATAACAGTTGTTACACTAGATGTAAGTAGTTTCTATTCCAGATAATAATCTATACAATTAAGAGAATATAAATTTTGTATCTGGCGTTTTGTACATGTAAATGTGGTAATACTTAAAAAATTAAATTATATCATTAAGGGACTAAGAATAATTTTGTAACGGGAATATCTTCACTATAGTAAAGATATATATAAATTTATATATAAACTAGCTGTTACCCGCCCGCTTCGCTGGGCGCTTTATAAAATAGCATTTTTAGATCTAGACTTGAAATTTAATTAGAGGATTGTTTTGATTTGCACAGATTCCAAATGAGTATTGAAAGTTTAGTTAAAGTCATTGCAAGTCGCATTAGTTGCATTTTGGAAACCTAGCAATTACTTTTTTCCCGCTGCTAAAGAGACGTTTGCTGTAAGGAAATTTTTAGTAAATGTTATTAAATCTTAATAGATATGGTCGAAGTTTCATGTTTCAAAAGTTCTAGTTTATAAACAACAACATTTTCAGTAGATTTCATAGATATCTAACTATTTTATTTTATGAAACCAATTAATTTTCAGATAATTATCATAACTAAACATACGATCAGCATATAAACATAAATTTTCGACACTTAGTTCACCAAAAATAATTAGCTTCTTTTTCTTAAACTTTTTTCAAATGACGTTAAATCAATCAAATATCAAGGTTATGTAATAAAAACAAAAGAAAAATGCTTGTCTTTTGTTGTTATCGGCGGGAAAAAATGTTTATCAAAGTTAAATAGAAATAAAATGGTGAAGGATTGATGGAATTTGAAAAATAAGTAGCCTATAACCTTCTACAATTCATTCTGCGTCGAATGGTCCTAGTCCTATGTCAATACGTTCAGTAGTTTTTGCGTGATTGACGGTCTACGAAACTAAATAATTGAGAGAGTAAAGAAAATTTTGTGACAAGCATATTATTATTTTAAAAGGAATTTTTAAGGTTTAATTTGGTATCATCAGAAAGATCTTGACAAGAATTTGTGCTTTTTTACAGTTTTATATTTTTATCAGAGATATATTCAATTTTTTATGTCAAGTTTTTGAAGCAGTTTTGAATAGTTGGTTGGTTTCATAAATTTATTCCGTCACATTTGTTCATTAAATTATTTGTAATTGATCCTGTCATCACACTATTATTGTTCAAATTAATTTCAAAAGTACCCACACTATGTAAAGTGAGATTAGAAATATCAAAAATCATTCAGCCAAATTTTTCTTATTCATAATCCGTAAATCTCGGCAGTCGTATAATGACTGCAAATTGCTAGTTAATATTATTCAAAGATAGTAAAAATTATTATCTCCAATCTTAATCAATAACATCGAAGTTAATAATATTGTCGAATCTAGCAATCATTAACTATTGAAGGATAGTAATCATAACAATAGATTTCTAAGCATGTATAAAATATATCAGACCATAGATAGAAACATAAAATTATCTGATAATTTTTTAATTGATTTTTAAATAAATCAACTCTTTCAAAGATTGTATTGAAATTTTGATCTACCCAATTTACTCTTATGCCTGACAGTTGAAAATATTAATGATCAAATATTGGAAGAATGGTATTATTGAATTGCGAAGTGACTGAAAATTTGATTAGTCTAGACTGTTGGTAATCAATTATTTTGTCTGGACAATATCAATTTAATAACAAACTATTTACAGGACGATGACAATATCAATAACTTTTTCTGATAACTTGAGTAATTCATTGCTTGAAAAACTGTGACACGTCAGTTTTTTCAGCGGTATTTCTACCACCAATTTTAGTCAATACTTCTCCGAAGTCATAAATATACAAAGGTGTTTGTGAGTTTAAAGTGCATTCACTCATTGAAGATAAACAAAGTGAAGAAAACTCCTTGGCAAATGAATTTTCAATAGACTTAAAATGTAAATAGACCGCCATTTAATAACATTTATATTCACGAAGCACAGAGTGATTTGGTGAAGGTAAGAGTTTGGTCGGGTAGTTTTAAAATCCTTTCACCTAGTTCTATCCATACACATAAAATAGTAAATACTATACTGCTTATTGAGGTGCCGGCGGATGCAATTGATCTGGTAGAGTAAATTCATCGAAAACAGAGAGTTCACTTGCATTTCAGGCACAAAGCTCTAACCATCCTTTTTATTCCTGTTTCCGATTCTGTTCTGCCTAACTATCGATTCGGCTTTGATGCACACAACTCACCGCGACTACATATTACCTATAACTTTTTTTCGACGTCACGACTGCCTCTTTTGACGAGAAAATTACTCACTGGAGTCAATAATGAATAGAATGATTTACTTTTTTTTTTTGTTTTTTGTTACGTTCTGTATGAATAGATTTCATAGTTACAGAAGAATTTTAGTGTTAATCAATACAACATCATGAAATAGGAACGTAATCAAAGATTTTGTTGTCAATTGTTGAGTCAGAAACGTCGAAAAAAAAATTTTGTTGGGACAACATAAGACATGTTCTGTTAACATATCAATATGTTAGCAGGTGGATAACAAATCATGTTATGATAATGAAGTCTAGGTTTTAATAAGTAATTTATATGTTATTATAGCAGAATCTTTTAGTTAATTTAACAGAATACTTCAGTTGAATGAACAAATCGATTTGTTGAAATAATAAGATTTTTATGTCAGGATAACAAAAATTTATTGATGGTTCAACTACATTAAACAGCCAGTTGGTATAACAAATGTTGTTGAAATAGCGAAATTATTTTGTTGAAATAACTAATAATTCTGTTAGCTAAATGTTTTTCAAAATTATTTTTCCAAGACAGTAGTTTTTCGACGTTAGATTTTCGAGCTTAGAGTTGTATTTTCAGCTTAAAGAACTACAAACTTTGCCATAGAAAAGTTTTGAGCATTTTGAACTTAAATATAACGGGAAGTTCCAGGAATAACCCGCAGAGTGAACTATATCCAGAATTTTTTAATTATTACGATGATAAACAAAATCATGAAAATGGTTGACCCTGAAGGCCATCCCTGCAACTTCCCGCTAATTCCATACCTAGGCGCTTAAAATTGCACTTATGATGTTTTTGAGCTCTTCGAGCTCAAAAATACAATTTATGTATTATTTTAAGCTCTTCGAACTCAAAGAGATAGCTTTCCTATGATTTTGAGCTCTTCGATCTCAAAAATCTTATCAAAGTTCAATGAAACACGATTTTAAAAATTTTTAAACTGCTATAACTTTGATCGATGCGGGTTTTTAAGGTTAAGAGTTGATTAGTTTTTGAGGTCGATCGGTTCAGCCAATTCGGAGATATTAAAAAAAAATGAAAAAAAAAAACTTTTTTTTTCACTTTTTTTGCAATTTCTCGAAATCTACTGGTTCAAATCGGTTCCAACTTACAGGAATTCTAAGTTTGGCGAAGACCTTTCGAATGACACCAACTTCGATCAAATAGGTCAAGCCGTTCAAAAGTTATAAGAGGTTTACACACACACACACACACACACACAGAAGTACGGACATCATCGTAAAAATAGTCAGGAAGCTTCTTAGGGCTTCAAAACGTCGATATATATTGAAATCTTGATTTTTGCAAAACGGGGTAAAACCAATAACTTCCCGATTTTTAAAAATCTTCGATTTTCTTAGCGGGAAGTTAAAAATTGTAAAATAAGAATTTATCAATGTATTAATGAAAATTTTTAAGAAAAATCTCTTAGAATTTTACAACTATTTTTGGCAACCAATTCATATAGTTATTTTTTTTTTTCACTATAAAGAAATGAGCAAATGTAACAGTAGCAAAATTATTTCGTTGTCCTACCTGAATTATTTTGTTAGGACAACAGATTAATTTAGTGATGCAACCAACTGGTTTGCTATTATAATTTGACTAATGTTAGTTAAACAACCTAACTGTTACTATAACTTATTTTCCAGATATCCTATCTTTTGTTATTTTAACAAAATCGATTTTATGATCTTATAACTTTTTATTGGTTAAATATTATGGTAAAAATAGACATAATTATATACACTGAAAAAAAATTCACTTGATTCAAGAGAAAAATTCTTGAATCAAGAATGTAATTTTGAAGAGAGTAATTGTCTTTATAATCAAGACGAAAAATTCTTTAATCAAGTAAAATTTCCTTAAATCAAGAATTTTTCTACTCAAATCAAGAATATTAAGTTCTTCAAAATTATAAACTTGATTCAAGAACATTTTTGGTTCTATGTATATCTAACGGATCGTTATGATTTGAAAAGTCATATCTATAATTAAAAAATGTATGGATAATTATTTCCTGTAATATATAATTACATCACTCTATTTTTTCTCGGGTATATTTATCCATCACACCGGTTGTTCATCATCATTACCCTCTTGTAACTACAATAGGTTGCAACAGGTGGGTTTGTATAAAGACATCGATCAATCACATGAATGACATATTCAACACCAACATAACTACAACTAATTTTAACCACATAGCCAAAAATAGACTTAGACATGACTTACTTTAAATATAAATTATATCTAAAATTAATTGATGAATGTTAATCTTTCCTTTTCCACACTTGAATTTTTCTACTTAACTTTTTTCTTATTTTTTATTTCACAGCAAAATGACCTCGGAGAGTTCAAGACTTCAGTGGATTTTAAATTCTGTTCTTTATTCTACATTACCGACACTTTCATGCGGGATAGTAAACATTACCGTTTGAAACGTGCACAGAAGTACCTTCAACACGATCGTTAGACGTTATATCTAGTTAAACGATACGGGCGACGTGATCTTCTCCTCTTCTAGATATCCTTTTAATACTTTTTATTTGCACTGCAAGTAAGATATAGTTTCTAGGGAAATCAAATAGGGTGATGCTAAAAGTTTTAATAAAACTTTGTTTTGTAATCACATGCATATTACCCAATAAAAAATTAATTTTTCGCTTAAATTTTGCTTCTAATCGTTTTCTAGCAAATTTATTTCTACTTACGTCTAATATATTAACAATGAATCTTAGGATACAGACAATCAGCTTCTAGAATTGAGCGAAGTGCGAGTTTACCAACTAATAATATTGACGTAAGGTTGATCGGTTATGCCCACAAAGACAAGCGACAAGTTGACGCTTGAGGGTTGGAACTACCCTTACAACCCTACTACTCTAGAAGTGACTAATTTGAATACAGCCAACCTGTCTTGAAATTTCATAAACAGTTACAGAATTTCACCAATTGACATCATCATTTTAAAAACATCATACACGCCTAAAAACGATTTTTTTTTAAAATAATAAAAGCCGAGATAACTGGAAAAATATATTGTAGTTAAAAATAAGTTTACTTATAGTAACAAGTTCATTAGTTCTCTTAACAAAATCAGTCAAGTTGTAACAACGAACCAGTTTGTTACAATTAATCTGTTGTCTTAACAAAATCATTTTCTTCAAGCTGAAAATACAACTTTGAGCTCGAAAATCTAGTTACTATCTTGGAAAAATGTTTTTTTAAATCATTTAACTAACAAAATTATTAATTATTTTAACAAAATAATTCAACTATTTCAATAACAAAATTTGCCCTACGAACTGCCTGCTTAATATTGAACCCTCAAACAATTTTTATTATCTTGACATATATATCAATCTTGTTATTTCAACAAGTTGATTTGTTTATTCGACTAAAATAGTTTATTGAATTATCTAATAAATTCTGCTATAATAACATATAAATTACTTATTATAACATAGAGTTTATTATCATAACATGATTTGTTATTCTTATGTTAACATATTTATTCGTTACTACACATGTTTTATATTGTCCCAACAGATTTTTTTTTCGCGTGCAATCAGAGTGTTACTTGCGCTTTGCTTAGTATCAATGTTAGCTTTTGATACCATGCGATAAATAAAGTTAAAATATGCACGGAGAAAACAAAACAGCAATGATTACTGTTTCGTACAAATATTAGGAAAATATTCATAGACAGTAGTGAATGCAATACGAAACACGACTGGTTAGTGCCAGAACACGACTCAGTAGTGTGCAGACAATAGTCAGTAGTTTTTATATAGCGCTCTCTACTGTCCAAACATTTTAACCTCATTTTCTTCCAAAACAGTACTAAGTACTGTACAAAATAGTAATCAATGCTGTTTTTTTTTCTCCGTGTGTAACTTTTATAATTATCATAAATGTCGGTATAGTAGCCAATGGCTAAAATAAATACACACTAATAGAAAATTTATGTTGAGTCAAGAAATATTTTTTTGATCTAAGAATTTATTTTGGAAGACAAATGATTATCTTGCTCTAAGAATTTCTTGTCTTGATTTAGATTTTCTTGGCTTAAGAGCTATATTATCTCCAATCGATACATTTAAGTTTTTCAATCAAAATAACATTATCGTTTAAAAAACTTGAAATAATTCATCAAAGTATAATTCAAAAACTAAACAGTCTTTAATTGTAATACCAAAAAAAAAAATTATTTCTTAGAAATAAGTAAATTAATTAATGACTCAAAAAAAAAGCCATCCTTAACACAAGTCGGTAACATCTTGAATCAATGTTATCGCCTCTCTTGAACCAAGAGACAAAAATTCTTGAAAGAAATATATCTATATCTACACGGGAAGAAAATTGAAGGAGTTATTACTATTTTACTATTGTAATTTTTACTAAATAAAATAGTAACGGTGGACTATACTTCTCATTTAGTAATTTTTACGATCTACTATTGTAAATTTTATTCAACAAATTATACAATATGTGTTTGTGAACTTTACAATTCAACTATTGTAAAAATTCACAGTTGGTTTTTTTAAAAGAAATATTAGGGAGGGAGAGAGATAGAAGGTTGCACGAATTGGTACCTGTATAGTAATCGAAAAAAGAAACAAATATTTTCGTGCTATCTGGGAATCGAACCCAGAACTCTGTGTTGGTAGCCAGAGACTCTCCCTTTAGGCTATCCGCGGTAAACTAAGACTCATGTCCTTTAACATTTATATAAAAACTCAGAGTCTAGCGCTGTACACGGCCATCACTCACACTAATTGAGAGACATTCCAATTCAACTATTGTAAAATTTGCTATAGTTCTATTGGAAAGATATAGAGGCAGCACTGGAAATTTTCATCTCTTACTTTTTACAATAGTAATATCGTATTTTTTCATTAATAAATAGTATTTTTTCTTCTAAAATATTTGATAATTAATAGTAATAAAGGTATAGTCCAGCTTTACAATAGTTGTATCGTAAATTTTCCCAGAAATTTTTTCCCGTGTAGTTTCAAGAGTTCAAGTTTTGAAGAAAAAAAGTTTCTTGAATCAAGATTGTTTCTATCAGTGCATTATTATTATTATTACATATATTCATCTATTATTCTAGCAACCCTGTATTTCATAATTAATAACCATTCAGAGGGATTAATTTATTTAATTCCAATTAACTAATATTACACTTAGGTTAATTAGAGCTAGAATTCATAATTTCACTAAATTAACGCTGAAAATAGGATTTAGAAAATTTTAAGAGGATTTACTTCTTTTTCTGTTCTTTCTGTCATTATCAAAGAGAAAAATTTATGTGTTAAAATTTTCGTAAGATTAATGCACAGTAGGATTAATGGGACTCAGAATAAAAAAGATGACACTATAGTCATCACACTTATTTAGATAATAAACTGAGCCTAGAGGATAACCTTCTGCATTAACATTTACGGCCTTAAAATTCTTCGAATTCCAATAAATTTGTAGCGTTAAATAAAAGTTATTTCATAGTTGATTATAATTTGAATTCCTTTTCTTTTATCTGCAATAAAAATTCAAAACTCTTAAATTCCAGAGCAGTGGTTTACGAGAGTTTCACTTTTAATTTTCAATATGACAATAAAATTTAACGACAGCATATAATATATGTCTTTTATATTTATAAAGCTCACATTGATGTGGATCACCATAAAAGATAAATAACGTCGAAGTATCACGTTTTGGGATCAGGGATTAATGAATAAAATAAAATAAAGGAAAGGGGAAGACGAGAGAGAGAGAGAGAGAAAGTACTTCCGACGGAAAGCCTATGATATAGGGTGTGTTTTAGGGGTGGGCTCGAGGAAGTAACAGATCGATTAGGTCTCGGAAGTTGAGCGATAAACATGACCTACGGTCACGCTCCACTACGCCACCAACTTGGGAACCTTTCCTTCCTATCTTTACTTGTAAATGTTGAAATATTGTAGGTATATAGAGATATGTATTTTATGTTTCTTACACTTTTTATAGTCGGTACGTCGTCTTCTTTGTCAACTTTCTTCGGAGTTTTGTGTCACTCCATTTTTATTTTAATTTAATTTTTTTTTTTTTGAAAAAAAAATTTACAGCATCTATAAATCTTCAGAAATTACACTGCCACGAACTTTTTAAGGTGAAAGAGTTGAGACGTGAGCGTCTCTTACGTTTCTTTCGTCAAGATTTTCTTTTGTATTTCATTATATTATCATTTTCATTTTTATGGCTACTTGTTTTATACGACGAAATTCATTTTTTCAGACAATAGCACAGCGCGGTGATTAATGTTCATTTTTTTTTTTTTAGGTGATTTATGGATACATTTTTTCGAAGTATTCAAAATTATTATTATTTTTAATATCAATATTGCATAACTTAAGCGTAAACATGAAAATACATTCTATAATCCTTTAAAATTAAAGATCCTAACATATTGTCACATTAAATCATACCTGATAATCATAATATACACATAAATGATACAAAAATCACATTTAAAAAAAATGTCCGTTAAACTTATCAAAATTTTTTTTGAATCGATTAATTGCTGAATATCTGACTGGTGGAAAGTTACAATGCAAAAATTGTAGCTTAGTATTATTTAATTTAATTTTTTTTCGTCTAGCAGCTAAAGAAATGTTCTGTCTTTTCACACTCACACAGATAAAAAGGTGTACTTTGCTCAAGAAAATCTATTTTCATCCAAAAAATTTTCTTAACGTCGCCAAGGAACACCGAAATATTCTTGAGTGAAGTGTAACGTTCTGGATTTCCAGCGAATATTTTTATAATTTACCAGGCGGGTGTCTTTAGGAGATCTATAGATTCCAGGCGCACCCTGCTCTTAGATACTCTTAAGAATTTTTAAAATTATTATTAAGGGTGTTATATTTAAAATAAAACACACGATTATATAAAATTAGAGTTGATTATTTAATTAATTATATAATTTGGGCCAGATGGCACCGGACATACGTCCGGAGCCCCAAGATGATTGTCGCCTGATTGCTCAGGGCAGACTGATCTGGATTTGCATCCAGCACAATGAAATATAAAATAATTATAATTTTGCAACGTCGCATCTCAGGTTACCCTAGAGAACATCATCAAGGCCCGAGTCTCATGCATCGTCATGAGTTTAAACTTCGGACCGCGACAGTGTTCGCAGAATTTCTTTATCTACTCCAGTCATTCCGTTCTTCCAACGGAATAATCGGAGTATCATTTATAATAAAATCTAAACTTTAAAATTAATATTATTTTTAATTCTAACTTCGTCGGAACGTTACAGAAGTAAAACAATTTTTTGAATTTAACAATTTTTAGTTTAGAAAAAAATTATTGATCAAATAAACATTTATTCTTCATCCAAAATTGAAATCTTCTTAGTAAGAAATAAAATTTATACGCATTCAAAAAAGCTTATTTTTAATTATAGCTTGAAGACAGCTGATATCATACTCAATTATTTCGCTGACTGACCGTCGGTAACACAGTCTGTAATTAGTTCTTTTCCAATGATTCTCGTATCAGAACGAAAGAGGTCCTTCAATTCCTGTGAAAAAAATAGTATCCACGGAAAAATTTTTAATGAGCTTTGAAATTGAATTGTACATAAAATCAATTTCTTATCAATTTATTGTTAAAATTATTCCTTCAATTTCTTCTTGTACTTTATAGTTAGACAATTATCTTTTCTCTCTCAAAGCTTGATAAAAAATTGTTGCAAAATTGAAGTTAGTATTAATATTATTAGCATAAATTTGTTGCTCACTTTGATCATTTTACGTATCTCAAGGTGAGCCGAATAACGTAGGTACTGAAGGGTTAATAATTCGATACAGATTTATTTTCGCTGTAAGAACTAGAGCAAACAATTTTTAAAATAACATCGTTTAATTCTCATCGTCACATTCAGTTTCTAAATCAAAAAGCAAGTACACAAAAATGGACGAGAATGTAGAACCAAAGTACGATTTTACAATGATCAGACAACAAGACGGCATTGTGTTTGCTCGTTACTAGTTTTGAATCAACCAACCGAATGTTATTGTTGATTTTATTTGTCATGAAATCTATGTCTATCACATATTCATATGCTGCGGTTTATTCAAATATTCAGTATCTCCATGTGTATTGAATATTTCCATGTATATTCAGCAAATAACAACTTTTTTTTCCATTTTACTTCATCGTTATGTATGTCAAGAAGTATCTTCATTGATTTATATTTAGTGAATAATAATATCTTCAGTATATCATCGTCATAGATAGATAAATATCGTTTATAATTGATAAAACCTCAATTTGAATCGATAGTTTTAAATTAGTTCATAGAGCATTTTACTCATGAATCATTCGGTAAATAATTTAAATCGCATTAAGACACCAACAATTATTTATTTACCATCATTATCAGAAATGTGTAATGTTAAAAATACTTGACTTGAATGAAGGCGATTTTTTTTTTTTTGGTTTGAAAAAGGTTATTTATTTTGATTGTTAGTCTTTTTACATAATTAAGTAACAAATACCTTATAAAACTTACTGACTAATTTTTGAATTTAAATATTTTATAGTCTTCAAATGAAGCGTCTCTCTAAAAAACAATTATATTAAAAATATTATAAACTTGAAAATTCCTGTTAATACAGTGACTATTATTTAAATAAGTAAATATGTGATGGGAAAAAAAAAATTAAAAAATAATAAAAACCATCAAAACAGTATCGGGCCTGAGAGGCCGGTAGTGGAAGGGGAAGAGGGAGGGAAAAGGAATGGGAAAGGGGGGTTTGAATGAAGGCGGCATGATGGCCGAGCGGATTAAGTCATTGACCCTGTTAGTTCGTTCGTGCATCTTGTCGTGAGGCGAGGGTTCGATCCCCGACGGTTGTTCGAATAGTTCCAACATCAACCGTCGGAGATCGCTCCGGTAGCCGACTGTACTAGCATGGGTTTTCTCAGTGGTTTCCCCATCGCCACTATTCCAACAACCGATAAAAAGAGGTGAGGAATAGGGTGAATACAGTACAGAAAGCACAAGTCGGTCCACAGCCGCACTGAGAATAGAGTTATGTGCAAAAAGGAGATGTCGATTATAAAAAAAAGCGGAGAACATGTTGATAATAAATAGCGGAGAACATGTTGATTATAAAAAGAGTTGAACGCAAAAAGAAACAAGTGTTAGTTAAAAGTGGCGAAAAGCCAGGTATAACATTATGAATGTTATACGATAACAAAAGAGACACTTGAGTGACATTACAGTGGTAATAGCAAAAATGTGGAGAATATGGGTTACAGTCTTGTAAAAACCAAAATAGGTATACAAGTAAAAACGATATAATAATAATACTTGACTTGAATGAATATTATATGTTGACACATCGGGAGAAATCCAATATACCACCGTCTGCGCTCTTAGCCATCTACATTTAATTTTCTAACAATAGTTTTAGAATTTTTAATTTCCCGCTTTGAAAATTTATAATTGAGATTTCGAGCTTATTAGATTTTGAAGTCAGTCGGTCGAGCCATTTCAAAGATATTGAAATAATAAAAACCAAAAAAAAAAAAAGATTTATAACTTCCCGCTAAGAAAATCGAAGATTTTCAAAAATCGGGAAGTTATAGGTTTTACCCCGTTTTCGAAAATCGAGATTTCATCAGATCTCGACGTTTGAAGATCACAGGAAGCTTCCCTGACTATCCCCGCGAGGGTGTCACTATGTCTGTATGTATGTGTGTGTGTGTGTGTGTGTGTGTGTGTGTGTGTGTGTGTGTGTGTGTGTGTGTGTGTGTGTGTGTGTGTGTGTGTGTGTGTGTGTGCGTGTGTGTGTGTGTGTAAGTATGTAACCCGTTTATAACTTTTGAACGGCTTGACCGATTTTATCGCAGTTGGCACCATTCGAAAGGGCTTGACCAAACTTAGATTTTGAATATACTTTGGACCGATTCGGGCCGGTAGATTTTGAGAAATCTCGAAAAAACTACAAAAAAAATTTTTCCAATGTGGTTTTTTTGGAATGACTTTGAAACGGTTTTATCGATCGATTCCAAAAACTAATCAGCTCTTAACATCGAAAGACCACGTCGATTGCCGCCAGTCCTGTCAAAATTGGTTGAATCGGTCGTGAGTTATCGTTGTCGGAAGAAAACCGAAAAAAGTGTTTTTTCGGAATCATTCCAAAATTCCTAGTTCGATCAATTCATACTCAAAGATTCTTTATGAAGCTTCAAAAACTGCGTCGAATGCTACGAACTGCGTGAAAATCGATTCATTTATTCAAAAGTTATTGCGGTTTGAAAATTCAAATAATTGTTTTTTTTTAAACTGCTATTAGTGTCTTGAGCTCGGAGAGCTCAAAATGATACAGAAATCATATTTTTGACCTCGACGAGTTCAAAAACGTACTGTGTAATTTTGAGCGCTTAAGTACAAAATGAGCGGGAAGTTGCAGGGATGGTCTTTAGGGTCAACCGTCGTCCTAATTTTTTTTTTAAGTTTTTTCTTAATAACTTTTAAAATATTCGAGTAGCCAAATTTAGCCTTCAGAAACACTTTTTTTAACTTAAAACATTATACTGAATGCCGCCAAGTCAAAATCGAACGACGCGTTTGAATGTTATTTATCGATGTTTGTAAATTCACTAACGGGATGATTTCTCACGGAAAAAAAAATATTGTTACTGGAGCCATCTATTAGATACCTACTCGTAGAAAGTTACTCTAGCATTGTGTATTCCTACAGCAGCAATACGGTATGGCTACTGGAACGATCTGTTAGATAGCCAGAATCGCCAACTACATTTCTCTTACAACTCCCTCTTACCGGACAAAACATATTTATCCGGACCACATAAAAGTGACACACGTGTTTTTTTTGTGCCAGTGATTAATTAGAAAAAAATGAATTAAATATTAGTTTTAATTAAATATGGACTCGTGGGTAGCAGAAATTTTACAAGAGTGGAATCTTACTGGTTATAAAAATCAATTTATTGGTAAGTATTTATTTGTCATAAAATATCCCTGGCCAACCTCAAACCTCATGATTATAAAATCAAAACATTTCATTCTTCTAATCTTTTGTTAATTTTTATTTAAAAATTGTATGGATAAATAAAAAAAAAATAAGTAATTAAGAATTAAAAAATAGATTACATATATTAAATTATCAAGTTTTTGAATGACACTGAAGTTGAAAGACATTAGAAATTTTTTTAGAATTTTTTAGCAATAAAATTATTACGTAAAAAATTTAATAAAAAAATTCCACATGTGAGAATTAAAAAAAAATTCTTAGTGAAAATTTTTAGAAGCATTTTGTACTGTCATTGATTTGTTATAAAATTAAAAAAAAAAAAATTGACAGTTGTCAACTAACTTTAGTATCACATTTTTGATAATATTTATTTATTTTTCATGTACCATTTTAAAAAAAAAAATTATACAAATTAAATGTTTCTACACACATTCATGTATAAAAATAAATTGTAGAACAAAAGATAACTCAAGAAGCATTTTTATGCCTCGACGACGAAACTATTAAAGACTTATTTGACAAAGCGGGACCTCGAGCGATTTTTAAAAAAAGATGGTCAGATTTTATACAGCATTATGAAAATTCGGAAAAATTTGAAGTGGGCAAAATTTATTATTTTATTTTATTTTATGATTAAGTTGAATAAACTATAATTAATTTAAATTCCTACAGAATCTCACACTTGCAAATGATAGTAGTCATAATACCGTTGTTGACCAGGTTCCATCAGGTAACTTTAAATTATTTGAAAAAAAATTTTTTTTTGTTATCATTTTATTTAATTGAATTGTGAATTTATGTCTATCATTTTATTTGTTTAAATTTGTAGCCGGCGATGTATTGATTGAAGAAGTAGAAGCTGATATCTTAGATCCTTTCGAAACAATAGACAACACTGATATTTCCCTAGAACTATGCAATCCTATCAGTGATTTGACACAATCTCTAAGACAATCCATTACAGGCGTTTGTGTGTTAACTTATTTTCAAAAAAATCACATGCTTACTGATTACTATCGAAATTTATTATGTGACACTATTCTGCATGTTGAAATACGATCTAATACAGACTTACAGTAAGCTATTTTTCTGCTAAGCTATTTCTATCAACTCCAGACAAAATTCAATCTAATGATTTATTTCCTTACTGTACATGTACAAGAATTTCCTTTTGAACAACATTTTTATCATGATTTCGAGAGATTTTAATTGTTACAATGCTGATTCAATCATGAGCCATTATAAGTAATTTATTTACAATTTTTTAGACTGTCATCTGAACGTTTCATCAATCTAAGCAAGCTAATTGTTGAAGTGTTTTGCACAGAGAATATACAAACTTACTACGTTCCGTATTATTACGACAAAATCGCAAAAAAAAAAATCTTAGCTAAAGGTAAATTGTACCAAAGGTACAATCATTTAAGAAGTATTTTGTTGGAATCAGGAGTTGCGATCAATTCACGAGGAGTGAAACGAAAACACATCGAAAAATCTTTAGTGCATTTGGGATTTTACGATGAATTGAGTTGTCCAGGTAATTTTGTTATTTTAATATTCACAAAAGAGTCAAAAATCATTAATTATCAATTTATTTTGGTTTCATAGAGGTTACTGATGAAATAAATCAGCAATTGGATTTTTTACAAGATAATATCGACCCGTGGAATTCAATTGAATTATATTGGAAAAATACATCCGTTATTAGGATTAAAGGACTCATAGAAAATAAGTCAACAAGTAGCGTGCAATACATAAATAGTTTTCCAATTTTGCAAAATATCCAAAAAGCACCGATTTTAGTAAGTATTGATTTATTTATTAAGGTTTTATTTCTTGTTTTAATGGTGTTTTTTTTTTTTTTTTTTTTTTTTTTTAGATAAACATTGATTTCAACACTCAACACTCATCTAAGAGTAATCTACTGAAAACTGAAATTGATTCGTTCAAAGATGAAATATATAGATTTTGTAAATCTAAAAAAAAACTCGATAAAGAAATAGCAGTACTTTTATCAAAACTAGAAACTGCTAAAGCCAAAAAAGACCAACAAGGTATAAATTTAAAAAAAAAATGCAACCAATAAATAATTAGACTGTAATGTTTATAAAAAAATCATCTTTCTATAGATTTTGAAGATTTGATAGTTTTTCGGTTACTGCCACTATTATTGCCCTGTCCACCGCCAATATATACTCCAAAAAACGATCCGTATCGTCCAAAAAAGTCGGATGTCCAGGAAGAATTTCTTCACCACTCAAAGGTATTTATCGATTGTTCACCTTCTTGTTATCAATTTCAGGTTTATAATATTAATGATAATTTCAATTTTTATTTTAGAGTGATAAAGAACTTGAAGTATATTTGAAAAAAAGACAAGCAAACTGTAAATCTTATGGCATCAGTGAGCAACCCTTGTCAGTTATTGTTGGTGAAACACTGGAGTCAATACATACGTACTATTTAATTATTAATAATACGAAGTATAAAGCTCAATCAACCAGAGAACTTGTTGATTTAAATTTTAAGAGCTGCTACAGTTTTCAACTTGCTTTTTCCAAGATAGCAATTTATCCTTTTCTTGTTCTTCAGGAAAGAATTTTTAAAATCAAAGGAGAAACTGACGAAGTCAGGCCCATAATTTCGACATTCATTACAAATTTAAAGTCTACAAGATAATTGGAAATTTTGCTATAATATAGTTTAATTTATTTTTTTTTTACTATTATTTTTCTATTTTAGATAATTTGCTAAGTAATTTAATAGGCTATAAGTAATTTGATAACTTTCACAATGACTTTTTGTTTTATTTGTAAGACAAATATTGCCTTAAGTCATCTACAAAACCATTTTAATAACTATCACCACTATGGAAATAACTTACCATTCAAATGTGCAGAAGTACAATGTTCATCAACTTTCAATAATTTTACGTTGTTATATCAACATTTGTTGAGTACACATAATAAAGTTCATAGACATACCACATATCAAAATACTACAGAAAAATCAGAAGTATCATCAGCCACAATCCAGCAACAAATTAGATCAAAATTAATAGAAACATTCATAAAATTTTATGAAACAAATGTTTCTCATCAACACATTCAACAAACAATTAGTATCATGCAAGAAATAATCACTTCAGGACTAGACGCTATTAAATTAGAACTTCAAACTGTGTATAAAAATGACCCAAATAGTGGCAAGATTTTGTCTGACATTCAATTAATGTTCGACACTTTCATTAAAAGTTTTAAAAACTTTAGTACCGATCACAGACGGTTAACATTTTTAGAAAATAATACAGATTATATACCTCCAGTTGAGTTAATCATTGGCAGAAGATCTGCACCACCAAAAAATGATGATGATTGCCCTGAAAAACTGTTTACTGAAGCCAAAGCATATTTATTTCCATTACGAACAATTTTTAAGAAAATTTTTGAAATCCCTAACGTATTTAGTACAATGTTAAATTATAAAGAAAAATTAGAAAAATCAAATTCACCAGTAATATCTAATTTTGTCCAAAGCAAGCTATGGAAATCTATACTTGTTAATTTTCCTTCAAAAATAGTTTTTCCTTTATTTCTATATTATGACGATTATGAAACAGGTAACGCGCTTGGTAGTCACTCCGGAGTGAACAAAATAGGAGGTACTTATATTTCTATTCCTTGCTTTCCACCAGAATATCAGTCATCTTTAACTTCAATTTTCCATGCCCTTTTATTTTACACCAAAGACCGAGTACATTTTGGAAATTATGCAGTTTTCAGGAAATTAATCGAAGAATTAAAATTTTTAGAAACAACAGGAATAGAAATAAATTTACCAGAAAAAAAGCAAACGATTTATTTCAAGTTAAGTTTAGTACTAGGAGATAATCTTGGACTACATTCATTATTTGGATTTGTCGAGTGTTTTGTAGCAAACTATTCATGTCGAATGTGTAAAATGAATAAAATACAACGATCATTAGCGACTTTAGAAGATGAATTTTATTTACGAGACAAAAATTCTTACGACAAAGACGTAAATTTGCATGATTCTTATTCCACTGGTATAAAATCTGAATGTATTTTCCATGAGATTCCCGGATTCCATGTGACAAATAATTTATCGGTGGATATTATGCACGATATAATTGAGGGTGTATGTCGTTCAGATATGGCAGCAATTATTAACTATTATATTCAAAAGGGTGTATTTACTTTGGATCAATTAAATGATCGAATTAATAATCATAATTTTGGCGCAGTTGACAATAGTAATATTCCACCAGAAATAAATGATAATCATTTAAAGAATGGTAGCATAAAAATGTCAGCGTCTGAAATGTGGACTTTTGTTCGACACTTTAGTTTAATAATTGGTGATCTTATTCCTGAAGAGGATCCACCATGGCAGCTATACATAATTTTACGTCAAATTCTTGGTCTTGTATGTTCAGCTTCTATTCAAAAAGAATGTAGTATAACTCTACGAAGTTTGGTTAGAGAACATCATCAATTAGCTCGTAAAATTTTTAAACGGAATTTAACAGCTACTGACCATCATCTTATTCACTACGGTACTGTTATGGATCAATCTGGTCCTCCCATTGGTATGTGGTGTATGCGCTTTGAATCAGTACATCAAGGATCAAAAGCTACCTTAGAGTCATCGAATTCAAAAGTTAATGTATGTAAAACTATTGCCAAAAAACAACAATTAAAATTGGCTTACATGATTTTTTTTAAAACTTTATTTAATGAAAGTTTACAAACCGGACCAACTACAAGATATAAAGTTTCCAATTTATCTTTAATGTACAATAAAAGTTTTAAAAAATATTTGTCTAATGAGAACGAAATAAATGTCAGCAATTGGGTAAAAAAAAATGGTAGTGAGTATAAGCCCGGGATGGTTATCTGTGTTGGAGAATGTGATGATAATCCTCGCTTTGGTTTATTACAGTTCATTTATATTATTAATCATTCAATACACTTTATATATCAGGAAATGATAACTATTTTCAATTATCATTATTATGCGTACATTGTTTTAGAAACAAAGGAATTAAGTAGTATAATAAAATACGAAGATTTATTTTACCCTCGTCCAACGGGTTTAATAAAAACAGCTAATAAAACATTTATTGTACTTCGTGATGATTTATAAAAATATGTTAAGTAATTTTTGAAATATGTTATTAAAATTTTAATTTGTTTTAAATATTTCGACTGTATTTATTATAATAAATTGGTAAAAAAAAAAATTTTTTTTTCGTAATTACTTTTAAAATATATATCCATGAATGTCTATACAATAGTTATTTGAGTATTAATAGCTATTGTTACTAATTAACTCAATTTGTATAATTAAGAAATTAAGAAAAATTTTGTGTCTAGTATATTTATAAGATAAAATTTTATTTTTAAATGAGTTTAGAATCATTGAAAAGGTTATATTCTGAATTTGTACCTTTTCAATGTTTCATATGCTTTTCAACGATAGTTAATTAATCATAATAATTTTTCGGAGTATAACGGGTATATTTTCATCATAAATTGGGTTTCTGTAGTTAAATTTGGTACCTTAAGAAAAGTCGCGACCTGAATTGATTTATTTTTACGGTTAAATGTTTTTTTCAGCATTGGTCATTTATGATTAAAATAATTGAGAGAGCAAAAAAAATTTTAACATCAGTTTGATTGGTATCATCAGTAAGGTCTCGACAAGAATGTAAGCCTTTTTAAAGTTTTATATATTTTTTGGTGATGGTCAATTTTTTAAGAAAGTTTTTGGACGGGTTTTAAATAATTTGTTGGTTCTATAAATTTGCTCCACCACATTTTTTATTAAATTATTCGGATTTCATTTTGTCATTGCACTAATTATTTTCAAATTTATTTAAAAAGTACCTAAACTATTAATATCTCTATTGGAAAAAATAAAAAATTAATAAACCAAAGTTTTTTTAATTATAATCCATAACTCTTGACAGTCGCATATTAACTACAGATTGCTAGTAAATAATTATATTAATTTTAAAGGTTATAAAATATGTCAACAAACAAGACTGCGCGCAGAATCTGAGACTTCAACGAGGCGTTTACCCCTCACAGCAATCCCGTATTGCTCTCCCAGCTCAACGGTTTAGCTATTTTAGCCATCTACTGTATACCTGCCAGAGCGATCTACTAAATGGCTCTAGTAACTCTCTAACAGTTAATCGAGTGGGGATAGTTACTGTAGCATTACAATATAGCTCTGAGAGCGATATTTTGTTTTCCGTGTATGATAATTAAAAAAAAATTCTTTAATATCAATAAAGACTATGGTAGCATATAAGAAAGTGAACATTTATATAAATCTTGAGATAATATCATCTACAAACATATGTAAGTTTGAAGCCTTTTCCACAAAACCAGCTCAATCCAAAAATTTTTGGAAGTCACTGAGAACTTTTAAACTATGTAACAGGGAAAATCGAACTTCCCGGGGTCATTATCGACCCCATAATTGACGCACGGTAGGTAAGGGCTTTCCCTTATCTTTCGATTTTTGACAAGTAGTTTCGACTTGTCACCGGGCATGCTAATCGAAAGCCCCCACTATTGTCCCCGAAAAATGAAGTAGGGCCTAACAATAAGAAAGCTCGAGAGCATGAGCTCGGGGTTATAAAAGAGCCGGGAAGAAAGACATCGAGGCTTTTTCCTTTTTGGAAGCCAGTGGCCTTTTGCCTTTGTGAATCAGTGACCTTTTGAGACCAGTTTAAGTCAAGAGAGTGCAAATTTGGACGTCGAGGATAGAGAGCAACGACGGAGGAATTTTTCTGTGTATTTGAAATTGGACAAGCCCTGACCGCAGGCCGGCACCCTAGTTCGAGACGACAAGACGCCAAGCAGCTGAGCCCGCCAAGTTGGACCGGAGTATCAGTCGTCGTTGAATAAAACAATAATTGAGTCTCCAGGTATTTTCGATTATTTTAGGCCAGAATTGATTATTAATTTAATTAAGAGGCTGAAATAATTAAAATTAATTTCTCGAGCGGCCATTTTTATATTAGCGAGTTCGTACCTTAGTTATTTATTGTCAAGGTCAATTAGTTAGTTTTATCGCTGAACTTTTATATTGAAAATTAAATTTAATTGATTAATTATTAATTTATTGGTATAAAATTTATTAGTAATTTATTATAGGCCTGTTGGCTATAATAAATTAATTTAGTTAAAGCATGTAGAATTTAACATTTTAGTATGTTGATTCAACACAATAGAGTGTTGATTCAACACAAATTGTGTAAAAAAAGTCATCAACACATGTTTTTGTCTTAAATTTGACGAAAAATTTTTTACTGTGCACACACACACACACACACCCTGATAGAAATCTTCGTGGGAGTATTAAGAGCTACTTCCTAGGGCCTTAAAAATGTGGAGATCAGATTAGAACTTGATTTTCGAAAACTGGCATGGAACCAATGACTTCGCGATTTTTTTTTTTAAATCATTTATTTGTAAAGTGAGAACTTAAAAATTTAGAAAAAAAAATCTTAGATGTGAAAAAAAAATATTATGATGCAAAATGACGATGAAAATTACTGCACAGTAAAAAATTTTTCGTCAATGTGTAAAGTGTACAAATTTTTGTGTAGCAAATTACACTCTAGTGTGTATAATTTTATATTCTCATGTGTTGATTTAACACACTAGAATGTAGAATTAACATTAGTTTGTGTAAAAACAGTCAGTAACACAAATATTTGTGTTAAATTTGACGAAAATTTTTTTACTGCATGTAAAAAAAATTAGAAAAAAAATTTTTTTTAATTAAAAAACGATCATTAGCGACTTTAGAAGATGAATTTTATTTACGAGACAAAAATTCTTACGACAAAGACGTAAATTTGCATGATTCTTATTCCACTGGTATAAAATCTGAATGTATTTTCCATGAGATTCCCAGATTCCATGTGACAAATAATTTATCGGTGGATATTATGCACGATATAATTGAGGGTGTATGTCGTTCAAATATGGCAGCAATTATTAACTATTATATTCAAAAGGGTGTATTTACTATGGATCAATTAAATGATCGAATTAATAATCATAATTTTGGCGCAGTTGACAATAGTAATATTCCACCAGAAATAAATGATAATCATTTAAAGAATGGTAGTATAAAAATGTCAGCGTCTGAAATGTGGACTTTTGTTCGACACTTTAGTTTAATAATTGATGATCTTATTCCTGAAGAGGATCCACCATGTCAGCTATACATAATTTTACGTCAAATTCTAGGTCTTGTATGTTCAGCTTCTATTCAAAAAGAATGTAGTATAACTCTACGAAGTTTGGTTAGAGAACATCATCAATTAGCTCGTAAAATTTTTAAACGGAATTTAACAGCTTCTGACCATCATCTTATTCACTACGGTACTGTTATGGATCAATCTGGTCCTCCCATTGGTATGTGGTGTATGCGCTTTGAATCAGTACATCAAGGATTAAAAGCTACCTTAGAGTCATCGAATTCAAAAGTTAATGTATGTAAAACTATTGCCAAAAAACAACAATTAAAATTGGCTTAAATGATTTTTTTTAAAACTTTATTTAATGAAAGTTTACAAACCGGACCAACTACAAGATATAAAGTTTCCAATTTATCTTTAATGTACGATAAAAGTTTTAAAAAATATTTGTCTAATGAGAACGAAATAAATGTCTGCAATTGGGTAAAAAAAAATGGTAGTGAGTATAAGCCCGGGATGGTTATCTGTGTTGGAGAATGTGATGATAATCCTCGCTTTGGTTTATTACAGCTCATTTATATTATTAATCATTCAATACACTTTATATATCAAGAAATGATAACTATTTTCAATTATCATTATTATGCGTACATTGTTTTAGAAACAAAGGAATTAAGTAGTATAATAAAATACAAAGATTTATTTTACCCTCGTCCAACAGGTTTAATAAAAACAGCTAATAAAACATTTATTGTACTTCGTGATGATTTATAAAAATATGTTAAGTAATTTTTGAAATATGTTATTAAAATTTTAATTTGTTTTAAATATTTCGACTGTATTTATTATAATAAATTGGTAAAAAAAAAATTTTTTTTTCGTAATTACTTTTAAAATATATCCATGAATGTCTATACAATAGTTATTTAAGTATTAATAGCTATTGTTACTAATTAACTCAATTTGTGTAATTAAGAAATTAAGAAAAATTTAGTGTCTAGTATATTTATAAGATAAAATTATATTTTTAAATGAGTTTAGAATCATTGAAAAGGTTATATTCTGAATTTGTACCTTTTCAATGTTTCATATCCTTTTCAATGATAGTTAATTAATCATAATAATTTTTCGGAGTATAACGGGTATATTTTCATCATAAATTGGGTTTCTGTAGTTAAATTTGGTACTTTTAAAAAAGTCGCGACCTGAATTGATTTATTTTTACGGTTAAATGTTTTTATCAGCATTGGTCATTTATGATTAAAATAATTGAGAGAGCAAAAAAAATTTTAACATCAGTTTGATTGGTATCATCAGTAAGGTCTCGACAAGAATGTAAGCCTTTTTAAAGTTTTATATATTTTTTGGTGATGGTCAATTTTTTAAGAAAGTTTTTGGACGGGTTTTAAATAATTTGTTGGTTTTATAAATTTGCTCCACCACATTTTTTATTAAATTATTCGGATTTGATTTTGTCATTGCACTATTTATTTTCAAATTTATTTAAAAAGTACCCAAACTATTAATATCTCTATTGGAAAAAACAAAAAATTAATAAGCCAAAGTTTTTTTAATTATAATCCATAACTCTTGACAGTCGCATATTAACTACAGAATGCTAGTAAATAATTATATTAATTTTAAAGGTTATAAAATATGTCAACAAACAAGACTGCGTGCAGAATTTAAGACTTCAACGAGGCGTTTACCCCTCACAGCAATCCCGTATTGCTCTCACAGCGCAACGGTTTAGCTATTTTAGCCATTTACTGTATACCTGCCAGAGCGATCTACTAGATGGCTCTAGTAACTCTCTAACAGTTAGTCGAGTGGGGATAGTTACTGTAGCATTACAATATAGCTCTGAGAGCGATATTTTTTTTTCCGTGCTCTTCTTTAGTTACTATATTTTCAAAAAAAGTAGCGCAGAGAAACGTTATATGTTTCATATAAAAATTCTTAACTAAAAATAGTATAATTTTTTTTTAAAGTTCATTTTTTAAAATAATTTAAAAGAGCTTTTTGTGTCATCATTAACACCCCTATTAAAGTACAAAAAACGAAAATTGCCTTACAGCCCAATTAATATAAATTCCATTTAATTGCCTCTTTTTAATCCTTTTCTGCGGTCATCAAAATGACCCTAATCGTTAAAATTAACGAAAAAAAAGTACCACACATTCCTTTGCCTATTAAAAAGAATTTTATCAAAGCGAAAGCGTTGAAATATGATGTTAAAGTAATCCTTTGGAGTTTTACGATGGTTGGATAAATCTGTGGATGATTTGGATGCAAAACTGATACCTAAGGGTCTTTTTGTTTCCGTGCATACTGTGCTTGGTAATAACCCAAAGTCCGTATTCGAGGGAATGACACGATTGTCGCATAAATTCAGCCCCTGCAGCTGCAAAACGTCTCTTGGATTTTTCGGCCCTTGTTCTAAAACACACACACAAGTTGTTGGTGCTGATGGTAATGGTGATGGCAATGTTGACGTTGTACCAGACGATGTTATATTCGGAGCGTCATGCTGCGCAACATCATAACGACAGAGGCATCCTTTCACGGTTAATGTCCATAACCTGACGCGATGATAGTGACCCCAGTGGGTTACTTGTCGCATTCCCAATTCACTTCGTTCCTTGTCTCTGGTTGTCATACTCAAATATATGTATAATAATGATAGTAATAGTAATAGTAATGGTGATAATCATAATCCTATCAGTAATGCTGCAAAAGAGAGAGAGAGAGAGAGAGAAAGGGAAAACCAGACAGAGCTGAGGTGCAAGAGTGAAGAGACGACGATACTAATGTAAACGTGTTGGAATTACCCGACAGGTTTGCATTATAATTTCGGTATAATTTTAGCGATAATACTCCTGGGGGACAGATGCATATTCGCGGATACGCTCGTCATCTGTCAGGAATAGAATATATATTCTGCCGACTGACGTTTTATAGTTACATCTCTCACTCACACTCTACCTCCGTCTGATTCTCTATTATTAATTCATTCATTCGTATCTATACTGCTGAATAACTTCTACACCCAGAATTACCCAACACACTGTTTAATTTCGAGATCTAGTATATTGTTAGTTTATAATGATAAATAATTAAATGATATTGAACATTACATTAATTTCGACAGCATTTTGGGAAATTCCGGGTGAAATGTCGAGGGAAATTGGCAGTGTAACTAAACGACAGTATGTTGGATATTTTATTACTGACGTTTAATTTAAGGGTCATTTCCTATCGTTTAATTTCATTAAGGAGCTGTATACAGTTTTTCATATGGTTTAAGATAACCAGTTTTCTATTTACGTATATGTCGATTAACAATTTTTATTAAACAAATATTGGAATAGTAATTGATTAAGCTAAAAACCATCAATTTCAGATAAGTTTCCGAGAAATCGAAAATTTGTTGAGACGGCATAAGACATGTGGTAACAAATCAATATGTTAGCATAAGAAGAACAAATTATGTTATGATAATAAAGTCTAGGTTATAATAAATATTTATATGTTATTATATACAGCAGAATCTTATAGTGAATTTAACAAAATATTTCAGTTGAATGAACAAATCGATTTGATGAAATAACAAGATTGTTATATCAAGATAACAAAAATTTCTGATGGTTTAATATTAAGCAGGCAGTTCGTATAACAAATTTTCTTGTTGTAACAGGAAGTTCCAGGAATAGTCTGCATAGTGAACCATATTCAAGATTTTTTAATTGCTACAATAATAAAAAAGTTTTGGATTATATAACTTTAATGACGATTTTGGAGAAAAGCCTCTCAGAATTTTACAACTATTTTTGGCAACAAAATCTTTTTGTTATGGAACAAAATCACTTTGTTACAGCAACAAAATAATTATGTTACTACAACACAATAAGCAAAGTAACGGCTACAAAATTATTCTATTGTTTTAACAAAATGACTTTGTTAGGACAACAGATTGATTTTGTGACGTAACAAACTGGTTGATGATTACAACTGGTTTGATGTTTGTTGAATTAACTAGTAGATTTGTTGCTATAAATATACTTATTTGTTACAACAAAATACGTTCGAGTTATCCTGTTTTTGATATTTTAACTAAATCGATTTCATACAGGGCTAAGAAAAGTAAAAAAAAAATTTATTTTAAAACTTAACACCTCAAACTTAATTCTCATGGAGATAATTTAGCGATTACGCGCCACCTGTTGAAGATTTGCAACATTACGTTTGCTGGAATGCTACACTGATAAAAAAATTGACTTGACTCAAGAGCCAAACTCTTCAACCAAGAATTCCGTTTTGAAGAAAATGATTTTCTTGGGTCAAGAGAATAAATTCTTAATTCAAGAAAATTTTCTTAGACCAAGAATAATTTCTTAGCTCAAGAATTTATTCTCTTGACTCAAGAAAATCATTTTCTTGGAAATGGTATTCTTGGTCCAAGAGCTTGGCTCTTGAGTCAAGTCAATTCTTTTATCAGTGTACCTATCGGTACATACGTCTATATTAGGCCTGATATGGGCATACTAAGTCAGACACGGATAGATCAATCTATATGTTCTAATATTGTTAATTTTTTATTCCTTTTTTTTTCTTAGTATTGACTGTATAAAATGAAAACTTTCGTTTAATAAATCTTACTCGAAGTTTAAAATACAAGCGTTTAATGTCCGCAGGAATTTGATTAGACCTAATACCTTATTCGTTTTAACTGCGGCGCTAATCGGATTTGCTTTAATAATGCACTACTAATCTGCTCAAGCTTTGTATTAATTATGCAAGCTTCCATGCTTTTTTATGGAAATTCTGATTACGGCTTGGCTTAGACTAGAATTTAATCGCTCATAAATAGAAAAAACTTCAAAGTTTCATGCGTTAAAATAACGTTGATTTTTATTGAAATCTGAAGGGTACTTTTTGTAAAATAAGAAAAACTGTCATTTCACATAAGACTCAATGCTTAACCCTAAAAGTTTAAAAGCTCAAGTGTGCGCACTTAAGCATTTAAACTAGTTTTAAAATTAAACGATAAACATGAAAAGAAAACAAAAATATATTTCCAATAGAGTATTTATTTAGGTCATAATTAAATTAAAAAATGAAGTCTAAAACCTCAATAGTTCGGAAAAAAAAACGGATAGATCCGAATGATTAAAAATTCGCACAATTACCCCACGTGACTTTATTATTTTAATGAAATTATTTTTATTAATGCAATTTTCAATAGCCAATACCATCCATGTTATTTTCATCCATCAAAGTAAAACCAATAAACTACTTATAATCTCCAATGATATTCCTCTTAAAATTTATCTATAAAAAAAGTTCTACCTATAGCTACGGACGTTATTCAATTACACCTGAAGCATTATCGATAGTCGAAGGATAAAAATGTTTTTATTCTACGGGATATATTTCCACGGGACATGTTTTAAGAGATATATGATCGAGAATAGAAGTCGTTAGAATTTTATACCAGAACACAATGCGGTCGGTAGTAATGACTGCAGAACAGTGAACATATGGTACAAGCAATAGCGCAATAATAGCCACTGCTAATGATGAAGATGGAATGATTATGTTATATTACAAGCTGGTCATACTTGAGGTAGTTAGAGCCTGGTTTTGCTGTTTTGGTGCAGGCATTCACTGCGCTTGGACAAAACGATCCAATTGAGAACGAGAGAACGATCCACGAAATATTGTTTCAAGAGCTTTCTGAGCAATTATTACGCTTGCGGATGAGTATATAAAGGGGTAGCTCTGTCGGGTTTAAACGATTAGCGGTCATGGTTAGAGGATGTATTAGTGGAGAAGGAAAGTGGCATCGACGGGTTTAAGAGGGATGAGTGAGGGATTCAGGGTAGGTAGGGTTGATGCTATTGCTTGCACTGATGATGATGACGATGATGATGATGATGATGTTGGTGATGATGATTCAGAGGATGGTTGAGAACGAACGATAGCAGTTGGTGTGGCCTGCGGCTCAGCACAACGAGAAGTGGGCTTTGCTGCTGGCCAATACTACAACCCGCCTACATCTGCCTAACGATCTAAAGTGAGCTACTGACCTGAGCTTTTACTCCCATTGAATTTCGTCGAGTGTGTTCATGCATCACTTAACTCCAGAATGTTTTAAAAAGCTTTGCAACTCAACCGGTTTTATGATTCGCTTTTTTAGATGTGTTTATTCATGCATCTTAACGTTTTGATGACTACCACGTGAATTGCGATGCGATGGATTGAGACCGGAAAGAATGATTTGCTCCTGAGTTGCTCCGTTCAGAGCAATGTTGATAGCAATGGGATGAGGAAGCGAATTGATCGGGGTTAATCATAACCTACATTTGGTGCTAGATTGTAGGGTAAGTATCTATATCCTTCTAAGCTTAATGGGATTATTGATTCCGTTTTGGTATATCAATATGATTAATTTTTTTATAATATTTTATGTTTTATAATAACGATTGATTGATTGGCGAATATAAGCAATTAGATTAATATTGCTTGATCACATATTGAAAATTTTACGAAAAGATTAACCTTGCAGGCATTTTTGAAACTTTTTACTACTTTTCAGTTTAGAGAACTTAAAACCCTAATTATCTATTCCAAAGTAAATGTTAGTAAAAACAAATTTTCAGATGCGACCATACATAGCTATTGATGAAGAAAAAAATATGATTCATTAAATTCAACTATTCTTTATTTTTTCTGAATATGAGTACGGTTACTAACAAGTATAATTATATAAAAATTGGTTAAGTAATTAATCGAACGAAAAATCATAAACAGAAGAGCTCCTTAAGAGAGTCCGAAAAATGATTTTCATTTTAAAACTTAAGAAATCAGATTTAATTCTCTTGTAAGAAGTCGATTTAACGATCGTGCGCCCTCTGTTGGAAATTTTCAATACTCATTTTGGTCGAAGAATTATATGGGCATATGTGAAATTATCAAGTGATATCAGGACATACAAAGCTATATACGTCCATATATGGTCTGCTAAGTTCATATATGGCCTGATGTGGCCAATTT
Organism: Cotesia congregata; assembly: GCA_905319865.3. Taxonomy (NCBI): domain Eukaryota; kingdom Metazoa; phylum Arthropoda; class Insecta; order Hymenoptera; family Braconidae; genus Cotesia; species Cotesia congregata. Next base: position 12,476,487 of record CAJNRD030001118.1, read on the forward strand.
TTATATCAGCTTATACACACATAGGCATATCAGGATATATGAAAAATTATATACAGACATAGACTAGATATGATCATATTTGAACATATCAAGATATATATGGCCATCTCATAAATTTTTCGGAAACTTGCCTTAAGAAGTGAGAAAACCTTAGAATTTTATTTTGACTATAAGTAACTTTGAAAGAAGTGAAATAATCAAGAAATTAAAAAAGACCTTTTTTATAGTAGAGCCTTTAATTATTTACAGAATCTTTTATTTATCAATGCAACATATTTATTTCTTGTAGAAAAAAAAAACTAACGCTAAAATGTTAAAAACTCTAAAGTTATTTTTCTCACCTCCAGGCGGAAAGCGTCGACTTTCGTTCTGCTGCGCTAAACGAAGTTGCCGTTTTCTGCCTTCGTCGAGGAGAAAAATAGTATACACCCTAGGGTGCTTTGTTTGAGACGACTATTGTTTTTTTTTTTACTCTATTCGAGAAATATTGTTATCAACATATAAAAAAAAAATTCTCACAAAAAAAGGCTCTTTATTTCAATTCTAAGTACTCGTTAAATGAATTTGAAAATTTCCAACTTAATTATCACGTGAATTTATATTTTTGTTTTTCAATTATCTATAACTTCGCGACATTCAATGATACCTCATCGGCCATAGGTAGAAATTATAGGCAAATCTTTATTCTTTGAAAGTGTTCTCTAAACCATCTCACCGCAAAAAATTCTTAAGTCAATTTTGACTCGAATTTATTGGTTTTTTCCAACTTTCTCGTAAAGCACTGATTTTACAACAAAATTTTTTTGATAAGATAGTCAGGAATTCCCGGCTCCGCCTCGGTCAACAGTTACATGTGATCTGAGACATTTCTTACTTTATTGACTTAGGTATGTAATATACTACTTACGAGGAATCTATCATTATGTTGGTGAGATTTAATGCAAAAATTAAAAGACTTTTTTGATTCGATAGTGTTTTAGACCAAAACTGAAAACCTAAAGAGTGGTTGCAAAAAAAAACATTTGGGAAAGAACGGACACTAAGGTCTTGAAAATATGAAAATCTAACAAAAACTCTACTTTTTAAAATTATACCAAAAATAAGGATTTTCTAAAAAAAATATTAATTTTCAAAGCAGGAAACTAAAAATTTCAATTACATAATAAAAATTATATGTTGATTTTGCAGAAGAATTAATTCGCAAATTTTGTATTGAATTTGAACAACTATATGGACTCAACAAATGTACCTTCATTACCCATCAACTGATTCATTTACCACGATTTGTAAAATTATGGGGACCAATGTCAAATTGGTCAGCCTACCCGTTTGAAGATGGTAACAGAGAATTATTGAAATGCAGCCATGGTCCAAACAAAATTAATGTTGAAATTGCTAATACTTTAGAATTTTCTAATGCTATGAATATTATGGAATCTAAATTTACTGAAAATAATAATGTAAAAGAAGAAACAATTACGTTGCTGAACGTTTTAAAAAACAATTTAATTACAAGACGAGTAATATCAGCTTTACATAATGAAACATTGATTGACGTTGATGTATTAGAGCGAGAACCTTATACTATTTATGCAAAAGCAAAAGTTAATGGTATTATTTATAATTCGGAAAAATATTTAAGAGAAAAAAAAAGGTGCAATTCTTGTATAGTCTGGAACAACAATCAGTCATTTGGTACTATTGAATTTTTTGTCAAGTTTAGGAATTTATCATTTGCAATCATTAGACAGTTTATTTCCCGCTCTGTTAATAATATTGAAGTCACTATATCAAACAACAGAAGAACTCAATTGGATTATATAATTGCAGTACAAGATTCATTTCAAATTCAAGCTGTTCAAGTACATAATATTGAAGGGAAAGTTTTAAAAATTCAAGATTTTGTTTGCTTGCTTCTACCATTAACTTTACAAAGTTAACTTTAATATGTTAGGTTATCATTTCGTCTTATACAACTATCGGTTAATTTATGACAAATAAATATTATATTTTATAAAAAAAAATCTGGTGTTGAGGTCCCAATCTTTCCTAAAATTTTATTATGAAGTTATCATAATATACCTTTCTGGTTTTGACTGTTTCCAGCTCAAACCTAATTATCTTAAAGCAGAGTTTTTGGTATTTTTTTAATTTTTTATGAGAAATTTTGGAAAAATAAATATTTTTTACACGCATTATAATGACATTATAATGTGCAAATCATTATAATGACATTATAATATTTTTCCACCTGGGTAAAAGCCAAATTATAAAATGAGTAACTTACAATATCTTCCAGTCTCGAGCATCCATTTTTAGCCATGCAGACCAGGGCGACGACAACACCACCGCCGAACATCAGTATCATAAACACCGCTAACCTCCATCCGTGGTCCCGCTGCGGTATGAGTCTTTTAGCAGACGCAAGTCCCGCCACTTCAGTGGTCGTAATGCCAAGCCTTGTGGCTTTTAGCAAAGTACTTTTTAGTCTCTTGGTCGCCTTTTCGCAAGCCATTTTGCTCGAATTGCTCGCACTGCGCGACACAAATTTAGTTTTCACGTGAATATGATCCATTGCCGTCATTTATCAATGTTTGCTTTTTACTCCGTCAGGCATTAATGTATTAGCTTATCGCATTACTCACTATCACGTTTGACAGTCGATCATTCTAACTTATTTATCTAGTCTTTCGTTAAAAAAAAAAAAAAAAAAGAAACTATTATTTACTTTTATTAACGCGGTCGTTACTGCTGCCGCCGCCTGGCAGTAGCGTCACTGTACTAACCCAGGGAAGTTAAACTAGTAAATTTTTTCCCCGGTGTTTAATTGTCGTAGTGCTTTCACACAATTCACAAGAGCGCATTTTTGCTGTGACCAATTTTCTAGTGTCCAACATTTGTACACCATTTTTATTTTTATTTTTATTTCTATTTCAGCAAGTATCTCACTCCTTCTTTTAGAACAGCACCACCATTGCTATCACCGGCGCCAGAGCTTCGTATGAGTTTTTCGCGTATATAATAAAAAAGAGGCGAAACAGCGAGTGCGTACGAGTGAGAAAGTCGAGTGAAATAAAAAGAAAAATTACGAGTAGGATGAGTATTTGTATTTGTACGTCTGTGAGTTAAAAATAAAATACGCGAGGTATTAAAGTGGGTACTTGCAAACTGCAACAGTGAAAATTTTTACGATTCAAATACCCGCACCAATTCTTCGATGCTATACCACTTTTTCGAGATACCTTGATTTTTCGCGGTCGATTGGTATCCTATTCAACACTGCGTTTAAATTAAAACTTCGATTGTTGGTTTTGTTGATTAATCCGCAGTTTTGGTCCACCGAATTGACAGGAATAATAAAAACAGGCTCTTGAAGTAGTTTTATCTGCAATCAAAAAATTAAAAAATTTTAGTTATGGAAATCAAAGCGGGGGTGGAACGAAAATATTTATTTTTTAAATGAACTTTGGATTATAACCATTTTTCGTAGTTTATAAAGTTGTGCATAGAAAATTTTTGAGGAGTTTTTTAAAATACAAAAATATGATCAAAATTTTTAATTTTGAACGTGAGGCAGGATGTTTTGAAATTTTTCAATTTTGTCAGAGATTGATATTTGAAAATTGCGAGCTAAAATTCTTTATTTTCCACTTAATCAATAAGAAACAAGATTTCCTTAAACTTTCGAATATTCTATTTCGTTCTACAAGGAACGTAGTGAGAAACATAGTTCACATTATTTCTATGAAATTGAACAATTTAAGAAAAAAAGTGAAGAAAAGATGTGTCATAATTTTTTAATAAATTTACTTTTTCAAAAGTTATTCGAGGTTAAAGTTTAGCCCGTCCTGAATTATTATAATATCAAGTGAAATTATTTTTAATTAGATAAAAATCTTCTTTAAATAGATAGAATGTGTAATTTTTACTGTGTTGTACAATACAACATACAAAAATGTTATTCGATACTCAAGTAACACTTATTATACACAGAAAAAAAAGTCATCTTGACTCAAGAAAATCATTTTCTTCAAAATTTACTTCTTTTTTCAAGTTATTCTGCTATCTTAGTTGAAAAAATTTATTCTTGAACTAATAATGTCATATACTTATCCTAAGTAAATCTTTCTCTTGGTTTGAGAAAGTAGCGCCAACATTGGCGACGTGATTTTTTGGAACTAAACCGAGATTTTTTCAATAAAGAATTAAATTTAAAAAAATAACCTTATGCATGATTTTTATTGTTTGTGTTCATTTAATTAGACATTTTTGATTAATTTTTAACGTGCTGATTTCCCATTATATTACTGCTTTACAGCTAAGTGTGTAAGGACAAAAATATTTGTATATATAAGTATTTGCTCGACTCATACAAAGTACACGATTAGAAATTGGTTGCGTTAATAACTCAATAACTATAAGTGATATCGACAATCAGAAAAAAAGATCCTTAAAGAGGAAGAAATTTCTGAAAAAAAGTCTCGACTCCCGGAACTCTACACTGTTAAAAATTTCTATTGTAATTTTACAAGAAATGTATTGGAAGCTAATAGGCAAAACATTTATTTAAAATTACAATCGGGTATAGTAAAATTACAAAACATATATAGCTCAGTGAGGTTACTAATTTTACAAAACGGTTTTGTAATTTTACAAATATTTTTAGATTAGCTAAGTTTGTAAAATTACAATACTTTCCTTGAATTTTACTTGAATTGAAATAATAAAAAAGAAAGATTTGATTTAATATCTGTTGTCATTTTATTGTTATGAAGCGCTGACTAGATTTGGTATCTCACGTAGACCTAATTTGTTCAACTCAGATGATTTAAAGTGAAAATAATATATACCCTAACTAAGAACCGAACAAAAGAATACTGTCTCTAATAACCTCATTAACTCTCCAAAAGAGTTTGTAATAAAACTTCTCCACAAACAAAAAACCCACCACCTAACAAACTCGGTCTAATTTAATTAAATAAATTCTTTAATTAAAATCCAAGCAAAGATGCCAAAGATCGCTAAATTCAAATAAAAATTTCAAATATCCTTAATTAAGTTTCCGTCCACTACAAAATCTTTACCCACATAATTTTTGTCGCGGTGCAGGAAACTATTTCGAAAATTCGGCAATGCAGATGTCGCTCCCTATTCCTTCCCGTTCCCTCTATAAATTACTTCGCGCGTCGATATCTTTTTTGTCCACATCCCACAAACAGAAACTATTCCCCTCAATTCCTCTAAAAACTCTGCTTATACCACACAAAAGTTAATTCAATTATTATCTCTCAGTTCTATTTCTGATAATCCGGATTTAGAAACTTGCGGCTTACAAACAAGACAAAACACTACAAACAAAAAAATTTAAAAACTTATATCCGTCATTCAAAAGTGGCTTTTCAGCTTAAAACTTTCCTGACGTATTACATCTCCAAGCTGTCTCGCAACCAACCACCCAACAAGCCAAACACACCCACTCATGAGGTATCGTTATCATATGTAGCTTGCGATCTGCACACATTTACAACTACAGATAATAGAAAACTCGGCTCAAAAAATTTTATTTGCTTTAAAGCATATGACAATTTTTAAGTAGATTTCTTTAGAAATTTTTTTGATCTGCAAGGATTTGTTGACTCAAGAATTTATTTATATGAACAATTTAATATATGAATTTTCTGACTAAATGATATGAACACACTGATAGAAGGATTTCTCAGCATTTAAGAAGATTTCTCTGTATTTAAGAAATCATTTCTTAGTATTCAAAAAATATCCCGGGTCGAAAAATTTAAACTGATTTTAAGCTAAATTATCTGCATTTGAACTTATTGATCTGTATTTGAACTTTTAAAAATATTTTCATCTGTATTTGATCTACTATTCAAGATATTTTTGATCTGTTTAAAGTCTAAATAACTTTTTGTTATATAATAATTGAGCAGCTATGAATATTTTATACTGTTTCTAATCTAATGAGACTAAGAAGTTTTAAAAGTTTGATCGGTTTTTAGTTTAGTTAATTTGTAGATGGACTTTATGTAATGTTTTCAAATTCTATATGAAGTCTTATACTGTTTTTGTTCTATAATTTTCACTCTCTAAATGTTCGAAGGCCAAAAGTCGACTAAGATGGTGACATAATTTTTTGGACTTAAAAGTATCTCATTAAAAATTATAAGTCGCATTTATTTGAAAAAATAAATTAATTTATAATATATTCATGCGCTCTCTTGTTTTATGAACTGAACGTCGATTATAACCTTACATCTGTCATATTTATTTGTCATAGCTTAACATTTCATGGATTATAAAAGTTTTGTAACTGCGAATATTAGTTGCAGTGATAACTAATAAATTTGTATGAATATACGTTTATAAAATAGTTCTCATCGTTTGATTATAGATCTAAATCTAGAGTTTTCTAATTATCGTTAATAAACACAATGTGAATACATCGAGACAAGATTAAAATGTTGACAAGATTAATGTTAAATTTTATACTTTCACGCATCATTTAATGAGCGGTATTCACTATTTGGTAGTGCGAAGAATACCGTTTGGTATACATTGCACTACGAAATAGTGAATCGTCACTATTTCAGTTTCAGAGAATGAAAAGCCGTGCCCTGTAGAGGATCTTTGAGGACATGAATAAAATAATAATAAATAAATATATTATTATTATTAATATTATTATTATTATTGTCAAATTCGTAAAAGGTCGGTTTTTTATCTACAGGCGATGAAAAACCGACTAAAAATTATAGAACGTTTTGGTCTGTTTTTGACCTTGATGCGATCAAAACCAGCTAAATGATTGTGACAAAAAAAGTCTGATTTTGGTCTTGAAACAATAGAAAACAATTTTATTATAACATTAAAAATGATCTGAAATTTGTCTGAATTGTGAATAGTACGGGCAAAAACAGATTAAATTCTCATATAAAATAGATACACATAATAAAATTAAATTGAATGGAAAGTATTAAAAAATTTTATTAATCATAAAACAGACTAAATTTTTTGACCCGGGTACATTAATTTAACACAAAGTTGTATCACTTTTTAACACAGAGATGAGTTACTTCATCGTTACATACAGATAGTTTTTAATTAACACTATAAATTTTTGCAAGAAAAATCATTAACACAATTTTTTGTGTTGAACTTGACGAAATAGTATATTACATACCTAGGCCAGTAAAATAAGAAAAGTCTCAGATCACATGTAATTGTTGACCGAGGCGAAGCCGAGGTTGACAAACATGTGATCTGAGGCTTTACTTTTTACTGGCCAAGGTGTGTATACTATTTTTCTGCTCGACGTAGCCGGAATGTGGCAACTTTGTTTAGCGCAGCGGCCAGAAAGTTGCCATTTTCCGACCGGAGGGCAGAAAAAATTTTTATTCTGTAATCAAATTATTGTTATGATCAAACATATTTGTTACTGCAAAATATATTTTTCTGTAATACCGTATTTTGCTATTTCAACAAAATTATTATTGTTAGTGTAGAAATATAAGCACAATAATAACAACTTTTGACATCAAATTAATTGATATTAATGTCTTAAATTACACACTATAAACGATAGCGTCATAAATAAAATATGTCCATCATAATACCGTAGGATCGCAGTAGAACCGCTTGGTCATGACATCCATCATTAATATATAGTCAGACTGAAAAATAAAAAGAACATCGAATATATTTAAATATCAACGTGTCACTGTTACATGATATATTATTCAAAGACATTATATCTGAGTGATTCCTGAAATAGCATTAACATACTAGGTGAACCGATATGCACCCGTATCCGGAGGCACAATAGTGCCTCAAGCCAAGTACACGTTCAACAACATATGTGAACGTGTAGGCGTGAGGCTACTGTGCCTCTATTCCCGAGTCAGATGTCAACATAACCTCACCATATTTTTAACTCGATTTATTTTATTACTACGTTCATAACAACACTTTATACTCACTTTAAATAGTTTAATTATTAGTCCTTTTTATAAAACACCAAAATTTTTATTGTTTTTTTCATTATTTATTGTTATCTGAATTTATAAAATTTTCGGTCCCCCGTTTTTCGATTCTACGAGAGATTTTACTAATTTCGGTCGAATTTTTTATTTCGAAGTTGGTAAAGTTTAGTTCGATGCTGATAGTACACATGTTTAGTATCAGAGTTAGTCCATTTCCATTTGGCATCTGAGATCCTCTGAGGATAGTTACTCTGCTCTAGATTTTTAAGTTGGTACAATTCAATGCTCTGAGGATAATATACTACTACTACTACGGTATAGTATCAGAGTCACTCCATTTCCATTGGACGTCTGACAAAATAAGCGGTTAATTCAAATCTGAATCCATATAAAATTTTATTGCGGGTATTAGTAAAATAATTAAATGCAATTTCATTCTATTTAACGTTTTATCATTATTATTATTATTATTATTATTATTATCATAATTATTTAATTTAATAATAATAATGAATATTTGTTGTAAATATTTGATGTAAATATTTATTGTGGATCGTTTTCATTCCTTTTCCGGATACGGACTGTGATGCTACTAAAAGCATCCAGCAGGTGACACTACCTGTCAGAAAAGTACGAATTCGAATTATTTCAAATATTTTATTAAAATTTCAATCCAAATTTATTGTTCTTGTACATGATTTGAATTACTTGTCCGGTTGTTAACTGCATTGCCTCTAGATGCACTCAGCAAGTCTGACAAATTAGGCGGTTAATTCAAATTTAAATTCATTTACTATTTAATTTCGGGTATTCTTAAAATAAGTAAATATAATTTTATTTCACTTAATATTCCATTATTATTTTATTATTCACATTATTTGTATATTATTATCATTATTATTATATTTGTTAATATTATTATCAAGACTATTATTTAATTATTTAGAAAACTGGTTCTCAATCGAAATAATATTGAGTAAATACAGCGCGATGACTAATATGAATTATTATAATTTTAATTTAAAAAAACGCGCGAAATTTTAAATTTAAAAATTCAATCAAAATTTTATTATCATCATAATAATAATCATAGTAATAAATAAAATTTTTCTGTTTAAAAAGCATGCGAAACTTATAGCTATTTATAAAAATTTATATTTATATCTTATAAAGCGCGCGAAAATTCAAACTTCAAAATTTCAATCAAAATTTTATTATTATAATTATAACATATTATTATTCCAGAAAGGATGCGAAAATCAAAATATAATTATGATAAAAATAATAAGGATAATAATAATAATAATGAATATTTGTTGTAAATATTTAGTGTGGATTATTTTCATTGCATTGCCGGCTGTGAACTTAATGCGCCTATATGCTTCTAGCAGGTGACACTACGTGTCAGAAAAGCGCAAAAATTTAAATTTTGAAATTTCACTTACAATTTTATTATTGCAATTATAATATATTATTATTCCATTATTATTATTATTATTATTATTA
>CAJNRD030001118.1:12491723-12517554 GCA_905319865.3 Cotesia congregata
ATCTGAACAAAAACAGTTTCACTTTAATAAATTGCGCCAAGTACACGTTCTCAACTTTTGATTTACCAAAATACCAATGAGAAATTATCTTTTTACAAAAAGACGTAAAATCAACAAAAAACAGACCAAGTAGCCGTTATGATTTTTAATAATTGAAAAAATTTTGTAGTAAATTTAACAATTAAAAACAATTTTTTCAACGTACTTGGCGTGCGTCATTTAGTACCCCAAATTTTTTCAGATGTATTGTAATAACGTCACAAAATCCGTCAAATAACTCATTCATGTCAACAGTCAGTAGTTTAATAGTTATCTTAACTCCTGACTGTTGACATGAATGAGTTATTTGACGGATTTTGTGACGTTATTACAATACATCTGAAAAAATTTGAGGTACTCAATGACGCACGCCAAGTACGTTGAAAAAATTGTTTTTAATTGTTAAATTTACTACAAAATTTTTTCAATTATTAAAAATCATAACGGCTACTTGGTCTGTTTTTTTTTGATTTTACGTCTTTTTGTAAAGTGATAATTTCTCATTGGTATTTTGGTAAATCAAAAGTTGTGAACGTGTACTTGGCGCAATTTATTACAGTGAAACTGTTTTTGTTCAGATATAAATTTCTCATGTCACTCTAAAATATCACCGAAGGATTGTGGAATGTGTAATAATAGATGATAACTCGTGACAGAAGGACGAGAAATAAAATTAAATCAATTCCTTCCTTTTTTTTTTATTTTTAAAATAGTTTACATTTATTCAAACTCACGAGATTATAAAAACAAATTGACGAGTCTAACGCTACCAAATCTGGACTGTTAAATCTAACGATTGGTTTTTTGTTAAATCGTACAAAATTAGTCCGGTGGACTTAACTTGTTAAGCGCTCACTGCATATACCTAACACTATATATTTGCGGCCATCGACGTGACCACTATTTTCTTATCGGTTATCTCGTTAACACTCTGCGGTCAGATAACGAGCTAGAATAATTGCCTAGGTAATAATTAGTCAGAGAAAATCGAGAGAATAAAATTCTTTAAAAGATAGTTATTACGGCTGACTAATGTGCGCTTTATCTACTTGTTATTTTTTTTTTTTTTTTTTTTTATATTCCCATTTAATTTAGAGCGTTAGTTTTTACTACAAATGACAAAATTGAAAGAAGAAATTATTATTTTACTTTCGTTTTTTTTTTTTTTTTTTAGGCAAAAATGTTTTTAAAAACAATGTTTTTTTGTGTAGTCTAGATCGTCGGCTGAAAGAAAAGGCAATTTTATAGAATTTCTCGTGAGTTTGTTATGAAAGATATGCTTATAAAAGTTGTTAAGGATGATCAATAAAGTCTCAAATTACATAATTTAAAAATTTTTTATTAATATTTTTCAATTTTTTCACTAATGATTCGTACTCAAACGAAACGCCCTAATTTAGAGGCGGGTCGGCTTCTACACGATATCTCGGCAACGGCTTATGTGAAACAAAAAGACCGGAATGTTAGATTTAGTATGACAAAGTCTACAAATAGACTATTGATATTAATTTTGAACAACTATTGTTAATATAAATAATAACAAAAACCAAAAAAAAATTGAAAAAATTATTTTTTTTCGCTGTTATTTATGAAAAGAAATAGTAAAATCCAATATTCTCACATGATGGTAGTCTATTTTGTGAGTATTTATGTGTTGAATATGTGGTTAATATTTTAGAAAGATCGGTTCATGGGTTCCGGAGAAATAAAAAATCATTAAAATCTTACCAATATTTAATTTGCGAATCTTCGCCCGAAACAGTTAACATATTTCCGGGAAATTTTAGATACATATACATTCAAATAATGTAAAAAAAATAAAAAGGCCATTCGGCAGCCGAAATGGAAGTAAATTTCATAATGAATAAAATAGATATTTATGTCATAAGGCAGTGAAGTGGCGGTTTTCTGACAGCGACGATATTTCGATATGAGCTTAAGGTTTGTGGCGGGAAGGTATGAAACGGGCGTAATTTCAACGTCCGAGGCGTAGCCAAGGACGGAAATTTACGCTCGTTTTCGAACATTCGCATCACAAACATTATAGCGAATATCGAAAAAAAGTCGTTGTCAAAATCGCCACTAAACGGCCGAATGACGTACAATATTTTTTGTTATTATCGCTCCATAAGTTAAACTTTTGAGAGATAGGAGGCAAATAATGATATATTTAAATTTTATGAAGTTTCTCAAGGGCAAAAAAAAATTAATTTTATATTAATTATCTTTTTATTAATCTTAAAATCTTGCTCACGTCCAGAAAATGTAAATAACTTGTTATTAGTATTTATTTACGGCGTTGTTGTTATTTTATTAACATTAAGTCCGCTTCGTAATAAACTGCCAGCAGAGAAATAATTAGCGCCACTCAATAGTAACTAAGACTAAAAATTATCGGTCGGTACGCTAGAATGTGACTTTTTTTTTACAATCTCTCTCAATTTCGTCTGGGTGTACACGAAAAGTTCGTAAAAAAAGGAAGGGGTAAAACTTCACAACCTAGGCCGTGAAAAAAAGACGGTATGGTAGAGTCTCTAGAAGTCTCTAGAAAAGAGCCCCTTTATGGACGCCACCCAGCGCTCAGAAGTTGAACTTCTGGAGCGAGTATAACAAAAAAAAACTATTAGGATCGTGTACAAAAACAAAAAAGTTTGGAAAATCCAAAAGTGCACGCCTCATAATCTCATTTTTCACAATAAAATTGATTAAAATAAAATATAAAAAGCAAAATAATAAAAAACAGAAAACTCTGCTATGGTTTAGTGGCGCCATAACTCTAAGGTGAGGAAAAAAGATACTATAATAAAATGTATAGATAGATATACAAAAAAATCCACAGTCATATATTAGTTTTTTATAAATAATAATTTAACGACAGTGAATTAAACGCTCATATTAATTAGGAAAATCCTTCGTGTGTTACTTTAGATAATAAAAAAAAAATTGTTCCGGTACGATCATTTTTTCGACCAATTTCCCTGCCACATACACTCATCCATACACGGACGTCCAGAAAAAATTATGTTAAATGTTATTATTTACTATTTTAAACAAAAAAATTGTTATTGAAATATATTTTATGTGCCTGACAAATTATTCGACTTGATATAAGTGTACTCATATTAACCTGTAAGTGCGATATAAATAACAAAAAATCAATTTCAGTTTCGAGAAAACTGCTTTTTTTGAAATGTCGAGAGTAGAGCACAACCTCAACGCTTCGCTTATGAGGCGTGCAATACGTTTACGTACACCAGGTACATCATTCAAATATCTGAATAAATAATGTACATCTGAAGTAATCAATATACACTACAATTTTGATCCATGTATATTTCATTATGACTAAAATAATAATTTTCAAATTGTTAATAAAATAATTATCTACTATAAAACAAATGCAAAAGTAAAATTTCATCAGATAGACAGAGAGAGAGAGTAGGTAATTTTTGGCCTAGACCGATGGATAGATATGCAAATAAGAACTCACTTATGAAGCTTTTAGATTTAATCCACAAAAATTTTACAAGTTATCGCATTCAATAGTTATTTAGCAAAGAAACAGTGGAAGTAACAATTTTCGAATATTTTAAAAAATTCAAATTGCTGACCTATACTATTTAATTAAAAAAAAAAAAAAAAAATAAGTATGCAAATTGAAGCTTATTTCATAAGCTTTCAGACGCGATTCACAGAAATTTAATAGGATATTACGTTTAGTTGTTATTGCGTTAAAAAAAAAGTAAAAATGAAGATTTATGAGATTTTGTCATTCCTAAACTATTTAATTTAGAAAAAAAAATAAGCAAGCAAATTGAAGCTTATTCATCAAATTTTCAAGATGCAATTTACAGAAATGTGATAAAATATCGCGTTCAATTGTTATCGTGCGGAAAAACAGTAGATGTGAAAATCTTTGCGATTTTTGAAAATTTTTGAATTGTCATTTCTAAAATAATCGACCGATTTGGCTCATCTTCGAACTTAACCTCGGAAATAGTCCTAAGAATGAGTATGTTACGTTTTATTGAGGTTCGTATAGAATTGCGGGAGTTAGAAAAGAGACAAGGCCAATTATATATCGTATGTATATTTAGTTAGATTTCAGTGAAATCTACAAAAATCGAATTTTCGAAAGTGACCTGCTAGACTACACCCTTAGGTAATTTTAATACGAAAATTATTTATATTAAGTTCCATAAAAATGCTAAGTTATTATTATTGTTAAAAATTCCAAGCTATCATTTATATTTTAAAAGTAATTGTGAAATTAAAATTTAAACCTTTTTTTTTTTTTTTAACATACACTCTTTGTTCATCTTTTCTATGGCAGAAAAGTTGATTGTTTTTTTTTCCAAGTACAAAAAGCAAAGAAGGTAATAAATTATTATAAATGAAGAATGAATTATTATGACGTTAATTGGACATTCGTTCCCACTAACAAGTTAACTCGGCGTTGTTAATGGTCGAGTATTAAGCATAGAAAAAAAATAAGCTGGTGAGTTAATAAAACGAACACCAATGCTTGAGTGTAATTTATTTTCTATCTTACTTATTACTTTTATTGTTACAAATAAATCTCGTTAGTTATTTTTCTGTGGCATTTTTAAAAATACCAATTGCCATTTATTCATGTTTTGATAAATAATACAAATTTTTATTTATCAGATTGTTCATCACACATTTATTAACAATAATTTTTGAGTTATGTCATGAAGTTTTTGAACTTCTCAAAATTCCATAAGGAAAATTTATAAAGTAGTTTGATATGCTGAGAAATGATGATGTAAAATATTTGATACCTTCGTAAAAAATGTTTTTGTTTGCCATTTATCTTGACAGTGTTCAAAATTCCGAGATATGTCCAAAAAAATTTTTTGAATTTTGAAAGCCAAAAAGGTCTGCAATAAAAAATTGAAGTTTTTAGTTACAAAAATTTGATAAAACGTTGTATAAATAAAGCTACTATAAATAAAAAAAATACTAATTGACAAAAAATTTTATGAGTTTTCTTGATTTCAGATCATAGAATTTTTAGATTTTTAAAATAAAAAGGGCGTACAATTTGAGACACGTGGTAAAGGCTCTAAATATTGACCAGTTGAGATAAAATGAACATAAATACATTATTTGTAAATTTATAAAAATACATAATAATAAACATTAAATTGTAATAATCAACGTTACAGCCGATTGTTCCAAATATTGACCATTACGCATTAAATATTTACCGCCTATATTCCAATTACTGATCTGGAGAATTATGCTTACTAGACGTATAAATAATTTTTATTTTTCATCTATAGTAGTTTTGATATTAGGTAATCTATTCACTGACATGTTGATAATTCTAGTATTGTTGTTAGTTGTTCTGTATTTTGATACAATTATATCTTCAGTACTCATATTTAAATCAATGGCCGAAGCAATACTAATATGAGGTACATTGGATAATTTACAACAACAATTGTTGGCCAGAGTATTATTTCAATAATTAATATGGTTTTTCTAATAATAAAAATGATTGATGTTAATCTTCGATATTCTATTGTTTTGACAAATACTTATTTATTGTTAATGAAGTATTCAATTTTACAAAAATTGATCACAAATGTACTTATCAAACACGGCGAGATTAAGTTGTAATGACTAATTTTCACAATTTTCTGGCATTTGTTCACAAACATTTTTTCTTTTATTAAAACAATTGCATATGTTTATGTGCATGCGCAAATTTTTATTTCAAGTATAATTAAAAATTGATAATTACGGACTGAAAATATAATTTAATTTTTTAAAATCAAGTGATGCTGCCTGGTCAATATTTGGTTCTTTTACCCTTATTTTGCACGCCTCATAGCGCGAAGCGCGTGAGGTTGTGCTTTATACTCGACCCGTCAAGGTCACGCAATATTGTGATCTTTAAATGCCTCTATCACAACCATATTACACTTATACAATGATATAAGTAGATGTACACCGAAAAAACACTTAAATTAAACCATCGTTTACTTTCTAAAATCATTTCATGTTGCTATTTTGAAAAAAAAACGTTTTGGAAAAAATTTTACGTGGACGTCCGGATGTCACCCCATTTTGGATGTACCAACGATTACTCCCGAACAAATTGATATTTCAAGATCGGACCTTTTTTATTAGTTTAAGAATTCGATTAACTGGGTCCGTATTTCATATCAGAGGGCTAGCTTACGTATTTTTATTAATTGAATTTTTATTAAAAATTCACTACGATACAACTGTACAAAGCCAAACGAACTTTTGTTATTTGTCACGTGAAAACTATGGCACCACTTGATCAAGCTAGATTTTTTTAGACTGCGTGCGCATATGACAAGAAAAATCGGCGCCGATGTTTAAAAAAAAATAAAAAATACTCTGTAAGAAATTATTTAATTATAATTTTTTTTTTTTAATCAATTACCCAATTAATTTTTTTCTTAAAAAGTGATTGAGCGTTATGAGGCGTGCACTTTTGGATTTTCCAAACTTTTTTGTATTTTTTCTATAAAATGATAAAAAAACGAAGATTTGAAGAAAACAAAAGTATTACTCCATTTAATCTCAACGTTAAAATCGTCTTTGTCCATGTCGAGCTATTTCAGAATCCTGCTTTCATAATAGAACAAAATTGAAAAATAATTAATTTTGAGAATTTTCGTCAGTATCAATACAAATTTCAGTTCTACAGAAAAAACTAATAACCCGGATCGAAAAATTTAAACTGATTTTAAGCTAAATGATCTGCATTTGAACTTATTGATCTGTATTTGAACTTTTAAAAACATTTTCATCTGTATTTGATCTACTATTCACATTATTGCACGCCTCATAAGCGAAGCGTTGAGGTTGTGCTCTACTCTCGACATTTCGAAAAAAGCTGTTTTCTCGAAACTGAAATTGATTTTTTGTTATTTATATCGCACTTACAGGTTAAAATGAGTACACTTATGTCAAGTCAAATAATTTTTCAAGTACATAAAATATATTTCAATAACAATTTTTTTGTTTAACATAATAAATAATAACATTAAACATAATTTTTTTTGGACGTCCGTGTATGAATGGGTGTATGTGACAGGGAAATTGATCGAAAAAATGATCGTACCGGAACAATTTTTTTTTTAATATCTAAAGTAACACACGAAGGATTTCCCTAATTAATATGAGCGTTCAATTCACTGTCGTTAAATCATTATTTATAAAAAACTAATATATGACAGTGGATATTTTTGTATTTCTATCTAGACATTTTATTTTAGTATTTTTTTCCTCACCTTGCAGTTATGGCACCACTAAACCATAGCAGTGTTTTCTGTTTTTTATTATTTTGCTTCTTATATTTTATTTTAATCAATTTTATTGTGAAAAATGAGATGATGAGGCGTGCACTTTTGGATTTTCCAAACTTTTTAACAATATATACTTAGTATTTAATAGATCTAACTTACTTAAGTTTAAATTATGAAGGGAAAAAAAATTATGAAAAGCACCATAAATATTTTAAAACAATTACTCAAAAGGCGTATAAAAATATTTATTTATTTATTTTTTTTTTTTAGACGATCATTTGGTAGCAGATACAATTTTATTATAACATAAAAAATGATCTGTAAAATTGGTCTGAATTGTGAATAGTACAGGCAAAAACAGAATAAATTCTCATATAAAATAGATACACATAATAAAATTAAATTGAATGAAAAATATTAAAAAATTTTATTAATCATAAAACAGACTAAACTTTTTGACCCGGGAATTCATCAACATCATAAAAAACCCATTGAAGATCATTTTAAAACGATCTTTCAGGATAAAACCAGGTCATCGATCGCAAAAGTTCTTCTAAAAAATTGATGGTAGAATTTATAAATCATATGGTAAAGGGTATCGATAGATAAATCTCAAGAGAAATGGCTTTAAGCTTCGGCGAATCTTTTTCAGCGACTATATTTATTCATAGCTGGTGATAGTGTCTTGTATAAGGTCACAAAGTGACCTCTTGTGTCTCGTTTTCTTCCTCTTCTCCTTCTTGGTCTAGTTCTTGGTCTCACGCTCGATCTCAGTAACTCAAATACAGTACAGGGTCTTTCGCTTTTCCGGTGTTTCTCATAAACTTCCGCTTCTATTTCTGGTGGAACAAACTTTCTCGAAAGTCCGATCTGATAAAGACAGTGTCTAGTGTATCACCGAGAAAAACTACATCAAATGCCGGGAAGTAACCTCTTTGAAGATCAAACTTTACTTAAATATTTACTCGCTTTTTTTTATCTTTCATTGTTTTTTGTTGAAGTTGTCTTACTTATCATTTTCATTGTACAAGTAATCGATTAATGTCAAACTTTATTTTTTCTTTACTAAGTACTTTTTTAGCTGTGCACTTGACAGATGAACATCGTATTAAATACTATGAATTTTTTTTTTTTTTGTAAAAATATTGATGACATGTTATAAAAGTTTGTGTGAAAAGTTATTTTCTTCTTTTATGTTCTCGAGAGATATAAGAAGACATGATTTATATTATACTGTCTTGGTGTCAGTTTTATAATGAGATGAAACTGTTTTTCATTTCTACCGAGGCGATCAGATTAGTCTGACAAATTTTTATTTCGTAAGAAAAGAAATGATGAGATAAAACATAAAAGGGGATATTACGTGATTTATTTCGAGAAATTAATAATACGGGAAAAATTTTTCTATTGAGGCCAGGCATAGTCGATTTCCATATCTGCTTATAAAAAAATTTTCTGATATGGCTTGATATGAACATACATAATTTTTATTCGACCATATATATCTTGCGATGCCCTCACTGTAAATCCAAGTGTATTAACAAAACACACATAAAGTGTTTTGTTTCTATCTTGAAGCATTGTAATCACTTTTAAAACACTTCCAAGTATTTTAATTTCCTATGTTAAATGCCCACTTGTAGTCACTTTTAAAACACTTGGATTTACAATGCTGATATGGACATTAGCGGTATCAGGGTGTCTAAAAACACACATATAACATGGCTATATCATGTTTGATATGTCCTGGGGTGGCCATATACGACCTGATTTGTGCGTATATATTTTTTGACATGTTCATAAATGATCTGTTATATTTTGATCTAAGTAATTTGCATATCAGAACATATTATGCTATATCAGGCAATATAAAGACATATGCGGTCATATATCGATATAAATCCTAATAATGACCATATGTGTACTGATATGTGCTGAAACTTTCGATTTCCATTTTAGATCATATGAAGACATCAGAAATATTAATATGGCATTCTATGATCATATATGACCATATATGTCCTAATATGGTCATATATGATCCTCTATGGCCATATATGTCTTGATATGAACATATCTGTCTTGCTACGGCCATCTATTTTTTTATATGGCCAACTATGATCATATATGTCCTATACCATACGATCTGAGGTCATTATATCCGCGACATTATATCCGCGCGACATAAAATCCTTGGCGTTATATCCATGCCATAATATATTTGTGCCATTATCTCCGCGATGTTATATCCGTAACATTATGACGCTAATCATGTTGATAATGATTTTGATGATACTTTTAGAGGGGGTCCAGGGGCGGAGCGGATGTAGTGTCGCGGATATAATGACCATTGATTCTATGACGTAGAACCCCTGATATGATCATATCTGTCTTGCTTTGGCCATTTATTTCTTCGTATGGCCATAGATGGCCTAATATGGCTATATACGATCTTATATGGTCAATTTCTCTACGAAGTAGTAAATGGACATAAAATTTTTTAATACCCGGGAAAAACGGATTAGATCTGGCCATATATAAACAGATCTGGCCAGATCTGCTAAGGCAGTTAACTATAGTTATTACAAACTCTATATATACTCAATACATAATTATATACGAAAAATGGCCATATATAATTATATACAATTATATAGAATTATTTTCATAAAAAAAAAAAAAATCGGAGCGCACGGGAACCGAACCTGGGACCTGACGCTTGAGAGACTAATCCATTACCTGTTTACCAACGAGACTTGCTTGAAACGAGAGTAGGTAGAGTTTATAATAACTATAGTTAATAGCCTTAGCAGATCTGGCCAGATCTGTTTATATATGGCCAAATCTAATCTGTTTTTCCCGGGTACAAGTAATGTGAATCGTATCCATGATCGATGCGTAATAAACAAAGTTTTTTATCAAATTTATTGCAAATTATTAATTATCAATACACGCTGATGGGAAGATTTATTAACTATTAACAAATTAATTTATTCGAAAACAATTATTTAATTTATTAAATTCTAATAAATATTTTTTAACATTTAATAAATATTTATTTGGGAGGAAAGTATATTTAGTAAAATAGTTTATAAGTATTTATTGATAGTTAACAAATATAGTTATATCTAGCCAGATATAATAAAATCTTTTTATGTCTGATTTTTTTTCAACCCAGATATAGTTATATCTGTTTAGATCTGATCAGATATGACTAGATATGATCATGTCTAATGTATTTATCAACCCAGATATAGTTATATCTGTTTAGATCTGATCAGATATAACTAGATCTGATTATGTGTCCAATCCCATGTCTGATCAGATCTAAACCGTTTTCCCCGGGTACTACCTTATATGGACACATCAAGTCGTTTATAAAACTTTTCACGAAATAATTAAGAGACTATCACAGATAATGAAGATACGATTTTCAATCGGTTTTATTTAAATTTGTTTGTTTGAGTGTCAATTTGCGTTGGTAATCGTGATTTACGCACACAAGTAATTGTTGGCACTACGTGAAGTCATGCGGTAATGCTAGAATTGACGAACAGCCATTAACTGACCGAGATAACGAACACCTGAATTACTATTTTATATACTTAAATGTTACAGAATTTTTTTTACGGAAAAATTATTTTTTATTTTTGGACTTGATTTTATTGTCGATCAATGTAAAAGTAAAAGAATTTAATTTTAAAACTAAATATCAAAATACAAGAAAAGTTTTATTCAATTAATTCATCCCGCATGGAAAAATATATATGCGAAAAATATATGCAAATATATATTTTCACATATATTTTTTTTGCGCTAAATATATGTCCGCATATATGTTCACATATATGTGCGCATATAAGTGTCTAGAGATACACAGAAAGAAATTTAACTTGAATCAAGAAAATAATTTTGAAAAATATAACTTTCTTGATTTGAGTAAAAAAATTCTCAAACTTAGAAATTTTTTTTCAGTGTATGCTTACATATGTCTACACACTGAAAAAAAAGTTTTCTACGCTTCACTATCCGTTGTATCGTGAACGGCATATCGCTATAATCAGGGAACGGATCCTGACGGTCGCGATCTAACCTCGAAGCGCCAGTTCGTCGGCGTAAGTTCCTAACCTCATTTGTCATTGTTTATCGACAATTATTAAGTGCATGGTGATTATTGTCGTAATTATTATTACTGGATAAAATATTTAAAACTTGGCTTCGATCATATAAATTATCATTTGAAACATCAATAATAAACTATGCATAGTCAGTTTCTCCGTCATCGCTAGGTGTATTCAATAGATCGCTAAATTAGCAAAACGGATAGTGACCATAGCGATCCAGTGTTTCGTAACGTGCGTAGGGTGACAGTAGCGATACTGTATCCTGAATCGTAGAAAACTTTTTTTTCAGTGCATATATATCAGCATCTATATGAAAAATATATGCGGCATATATATTATATATGCGACATATATTTTTGACATATATATTTCTCCATGCGGGATACTGAGTTAATTTTTTAAAAACTAAAAATTATAAATTCAAAAGCTCAAAATGATTTGAAATAAGAATACACTAACAATTTTTCAGTATAAATAGTGTGAACTTGAATATTTTAAATACAATTTATTAAAATATAATTTAAATCAATTAATGTTATCAACTTTTTCTCTTACTTAGCTTGTCACAACTAGTGAAAAAGCAAATTATTACGTGTTGAGTATAAATGCAATCCAATTGTAGATTATAGAGACAGAAACAATTGTTATACGAACGCCACTCACGATATTACCGAGAAGTCTAATGAGATTACTAGGTTACTCACCGGAACAGGCTGTATAGCAAATGGCATGTTCGGATAAATATAAACAGCTCGTAATATGAGTTTCAGTAGATGAAGCAGATTTCAGTCAGACGATATAAAAGTCACCTGTCCTGCCTGGAAGCGTAGAAGGATAGGGAGTGGAGTATGATTGGACATACGATGTGTCATACAATCTCTTCAGCGGACAAGAACTAACGATTTTTAATTATCAATTTCTCTATTTATTTTTTTTTTCTTTTTACGTTGACATGATGAAATACTAAAGTACATGATAAACAGTGATGTATAATTAAATTGTTTGATCAAAGTTATTGATATTACAGAGTTGTATGATTATGAATTGATGTCAGAACTTCGTGTGCAAGAAAATATAATTGAATGTTAAAAATATTACCCAAGATCATTTTCTATTGTTTTTATACTTTATCTGTCATGTTTTTATAATTAATATGGCCATTATTTTTAGTACTTTAATTATATTTAATACTAATCTGCAGTCACTATTAGACTACCAAAGATCATGATTTATCGATAGAGGAGCTTAATACATAAAAACGATTTTGTTAAAACAACAAAAGACGGAATACCAAAAGAATGTATTGTAATAATAAAAGAGTGCATTTATAGCAATAAATCTATTACTTCCCTTAAATTAACAAAATGAGTAAAGTTGTAATAACAAATCAGGTTGTTACGTCACAAAATTAATCTGTTGTACTAATAAAATCGTTTTGTTAGGATGACAAAATTATTTTATTAAATTAACTGAAAGATTCTGCTATAATAACAAGCCTACAGTAATCTATAAATTTTTTATGATAACCTAGACTTTATTATCATAACATATGATTTGTAATCATTATGCTAACATATTCATTTGTTACCATAACATGTCTTATATTGTCCCAACAAACTTTTTTTGCGTGCGTCAGTAGATATCACAAAAGATAAGTGTTCATACGAAGAAACTGAGGGTATTGTCCGCAACTGTTTATGGAATAGAACTATACCAATGTAAAGACCGTAATAGCGATGTGACAAAGTTGATATGTCATTACAGCCTTCTGTAGAAGCTTACCGCCCTCTATTGATTTGTAGAAACAATTATGTGCAGTGTCGTTATCATTACTATCAAGTACTTCTTGGAAAGAGACAAGCCTTGTTTCAATAAATATTATTATTACATTGAGAAAAAAAAATTCTTTGTAAAGAAATGGGCATTCTTGTGATAATAAATTAATTTGTTTAAAATTTTTAACAATTTTATTTCTTAGCTGAAGAAATCAATATTTTTCTCACAATAAGGTAAAAGCCCCTATTATTGACAGGGCCCCTATTATTGACATGTTGTTTTATTTTATTGATTATTTAATCAATTTTATGATTAAATCACAATAAACATTGCTTTTTATCAATTTTTAGAAATTTTTTAGTAAGAAAAAAGTAAAATTCTATGCCTGGGTATTAATTATAAACTGCAAAAAAATTTTATTTTTCCGAGTAGACCACTACGGCTAGTTTATTTAAAATTTCTTAACAGTTTCGCTAAGAGAGAGCGTATTTTAAATAGCGAATTTTTCTATATAATTCTGATAATAGCCTATCATTCAAAATTATTTGAGGTTATTTAAACTCTAAATAATCTTAGATTTATTGTTTTAAGCTGATAAATTTTAATTATGATTTAAAAATAGCGGGTGTCAATAGTAGGTACATAAAAAGTAACATGTGTTTAACTAGCGACAGCCTACAATTTTAAGAAACTTAACCTTTTTAACATACATAGCGGATTTGTTTACATGTTGTCTCGCGTAATTATTTTATAATAAAAAAAGAATTGTCTGAGCAAAATATTATTGTTAACTAGTAAATAATAACTTATATTCAAAGTTGAAATTTCAATTAAACCTGAATAATAGGGTTGATACCTGTCAATAATAGGGTATATGGGTGTCAATAGTTGGCTCCGATACCATTTCACCCTGTCAATAATACCTACACTTGAATTGCTGATTTCAAATTAATATATTTGTCATTTAATTAACGACTATTTGAGTATAAAAATTGAAATACACAAGTTAATGAATCAAAAAAAGTGTCTAATACAAAAATAAATTAGTCATATTAATTTGAATACGGTTAAAAAATTCAAATTCGCCGTCACTCTTATAGTGTCAATAATGGGGGCTCTTACCTTAACTTTCATGTTAAAAGAAAAAATTTTTTTGATTTGGAAAAAAACAATTTCAAATAGACAACTTGTGAATTTTCATCCAAAATTGTTTTTTTCCAAATCTAGAAAATTTTTTTTTCAACAAGAAAGTTACTGTGAAAAAATTTTTTATTTCTTCAGCTAAGAAATGGGATTGTTGAAAACTTCCAACAAATTAATTTTTTATCACAATATATTGCTTATTTTTTTTAAATAAATTCTTTCTTTCAGGGTACAACGAAGAATTAGTTGACAGTAGTAATTCTCAAGGTTCGAGGATCCAAAGAAAATAATTTGAAAGATTGATAAATTTTGAAACATTGATTCTACCTTGAAAAATGGAAAATAAATTATTATCAGCAGAGCCGTCTGTTACAAAGAAAATCCAACTTGAATTTCCCCATGTAAATAATTGAAACCCATTAGTTTATATTAAGTACAGATCTTCACAAGAGCAACGATGAAGCTTAATCGTAAGAAGATTAGATCGATAGTAACGCATTAGTATAAGCTCTGTAACAGGGGCCTGAATATTGAAGTCACGGAATCAAGTGTTACAGGATTGTTACCTTGATAATTATTAAGCGTCGAAGCTAAAATGCTACCCTGGATTTTGAGCTTTTGCTGTAAGTATGCATACTAGAGTGGTCTAGGTGATGAATAAATTGTCTCGCTCTGTTAGAGTTTCAGCGCCAGTTTAATGGAATTATTTCGGTGCCAATTCAATAAATTATTGATACAATTATTTATAACACTGATAAGAATCACTCAGAGTACTAAAACGATAGTATTGTTGAATTTGTACCACGTTTCCTAGAATATCAATTGATTAATGCGTAAATTTACCAAAAATAACTAATATGATGAATTATTCCTTAACCCTAGACTGGTCAACGTATGAGCGTGACGCCGCGCTCAATTATATTATTATTATTATTATTATTATTATTATTATTATTATTATTATTATTATTACATCTTCAATATTTACTAAAATTATTCAAAAAAATTTGACTTTGTTCTTTGAACATTTTAGAATATATTAATAATTTTTTCAAACATCTTCGAAAACGTTAAATTGCTGAAAAAAATTTCTTAAAAAAATTCGCGGGGCTTTCCTCGTTGCTTCACCAGAGTTGTAAGTAGTTTTTTGTCCGCGGCGTTACCGAAAACACCTCTAGTCTCTGCCTGTCAAACGTGTATGAACTGGCAACACTATACGCTCTAAAAGCATTGCGGCAAATCCCTCATCACTTGACCAAAGTCATTAGGTCGCGTTTGTTGACCAGTCTAGGGTTAAATTGCTGGAAAGTCAGGTGCTAAAAGTATCAAATGATGTCTACTTTGTTCTTTTACACTACCCGTGAAATTTTTTTGGTATGCCCTCATATATCGCTGATATATAGCTTTATATGAAACTTTGCCATACTTGGACTGGAAAAAAAAATAATCTGATTCAAGAGAAAAATTTTTGAATCAAGTATAATTTACTTGGTAGTTCGCTAGCGACATATAGTTTGTGCTATTTCTTTTCTTATCACTCACTAGTACTGCCTTTCTTACCAACTATCTCTTATTAGCTTTTACTAATGGTTATTTCTGTTTAGCTAGTTAGTTTATTGATGATTCATAAAAAAAACTACATGGTCATCAGCTTCAAAATTTTTTTGGGTTATTCTAAGTATCTAGCAGATATCTTTTTTTTTTCGAAATGATCGTAAAATCTGGTTTAATGACCTAACTACAAAAATTTTGGATTTTCTCAATCATTTCACATGTCGCCTTAAAGAAATATTCTGGTCTGGAAATCAGAGAAAAACGAGTTTTTATTCTATTTTTAAAGTATAGACCGTAAAAACTCAGCCTCTCAGAAAATTTTTAAAAATGCTATTTCTTTGCGGAGTTACAGTTATTTTTATTCTAACGCCTGTCAAACTGTACATGCCTTAAGTGAGACTCCAAATTTTAAATACGTTTTTTCGCAAAACTACTTTTTTCATACAATTAACATGATATCTCAAGTTTTAACAGATCGATTTACTTAAAATTTGGTAAAGACCTTTATAATACTATCAAAATTGACCTGATATCTTATTTTTAAGAAACTCCAGTTAAAATTCAAATTAAGACAAGAAGACGAAAAATTATTTTTTTTTCACGAACCAAGAAAATTTTCTCAGTTCAAGAATTTCTCTACTCAAATAAAGACGATTGAGCTCGCCTAAATGATTTTCTTGGTTCAAAATTTTTTCCTCTTGAATCGAGTTAATTTTTTTAACCAATGTGGCCATCTTAGAAAATTTCCTCACACGACATGAATTTCAAAACTGCATAACTTTGAAGAGGAAGAAATTATTGATTTTTTCCTTCCCAACTCGAGTTTTCAGTAAACGTTTCTTGATTTAAGGTGGTTATTCTAACTATTTCCGTGATAATGTTCGCGCGCGTGTACGTCAGCAAAATGATTAACCTTAGATATAGAGTCCCTGTGTTGAATCGACACGTTCTGGGCTCGTATTCATGAATTTCAAAACAAATTTTACATTTAAATTTCATTCAATTTCATGGTTGATTAGCTGAAGTTCTTTATTGGCAAGTTTCTCATAAATCAAAGTCCAAATTGAATTTTATTTTATTGAAATTGGGTTTTTAAACTGTCTATGTATACTGAAATTTGAACTGTATTTTGTACTATGCTGCTATTTTCACTTCGCTGTGATGATGAATTCGAAACTAAGTAAATTCTATTATCAGCTAAGTAATAAATACAAAATAACTTTGTTGTAACAACAAACAGGTATCATAATACAGTTACGAGGGGTAACTGTGCGCAACGGGTAAGTGTGCGCAACCCCTTTATTTATGAATGGGGAGAAGGTAGTTTGTGATAGGTGTAGACAAATTAAAGGTTGTTGGTGAAAAATAAGCTTATGCAAGAAAAGCCCATATGGTACCATTCGTTCACTTGAAAAAGAAAATATTAAGACTCTGGTGCTGAAAACGTAAAATTTGCTGTCATGGCAAAGATTGTCACTGTACTGCGAATAGTAATATTTACTTTTTTTTTGGGAATTGAGGTTCATATAGAAGATACACATATAAAAAAAGTAATTTTTCTGTGCCATTAATTTCAGATAAAAATTGTGGCTTCCATCGTGTACTCCAACTGCTAAGTCAGATGACAACCTACGATGTGTATCAGCTGATATCTCCGCTACTTTTAAAGTTACATACATGAAAGATACATGAAAAAAAAATTATACGAAAAATTACGATGAAAACATCGTATATTTAGTATAAGACATTGTAGTGCCGGATCAGAACTCGAACATAATAATTTATACGATGCAACATCGTAAATTTTTTAAAAGAATTGTACTGTTAAACCTTACGCACAGTCTTATATACTACAAGAAAAATGACGATGTTACTATAATAATATTTTTTCTATCACTCAAATTAAAAAGAAGTTTCGGTCACCGAAAAAATAATTCTGAATCACTGAGGAATCGAACCCGGGTTTTTTTCCATCTTAAGCCCAAAGTTTATCCTCTTACGCTATCTGAGGAAATATCCGAAAGTTTCTGTTCAGTCACACAATAAGACCCTCCAGTAGTTGGTCATCTTTCGGTAGTAGCGTCGCAAATTAATGGATTCTGTCTCTCGTTTATTAAAACATATAGTATGCGTCCTTATCCACTTGCTTTTACGGAAAAAAAATTTAGTAAATAACATCGTAATTTTCAATAATTCAAATTGTAGACGGCAGCATCGTAAGAATTTTTATGTTATTTATTATTTACATTATTTGTGATAATTACGATTTTAACATCGTAAAAATTCATGAGTAAATAGTAATTTACTGGATTACGATGTTACTATTGTAATTTTTCATATGATTTTTTTTCCGTGTAGTTCTAGAAAAAGTTTGGAAAATCCAAAAGTGCACGCCTCATAATCTCATTTTTTACAATAAAATTGATTAATAAAAAAAATAAAAGATAAAAAGCAAAATAATAAAAAACAGAAAACTGCTATGGTTTAGTGGCGCCATAACTCTAAGGTGAGGAAAAAAAATACTATAATAAAATGTATAGATAGATATACAAAAAAATCCACAGTCATATATTAGTTTTTTATAAATAATAATTTAACGACAGTGAATTGAACGCTCATGTTAATTAAGAAAATCCGTTGTGTGTTACTTTAGATATAATAAAAAAAAAAATTATTCCAGTACGATCATTTTTTCGACCAATTTCCTTGCCACATACACTCATCCATACATGGACGTCCAGAAAAGATTATGTTTAATGTTATTATTTACTATGTTAAACAAAAAAATTGTTATTGAAATATATTTTATGTGCCTGAAAAATGATTTGACTTGATATAAGTGTACTCATATTAACCTGTAAGTGCGATATAAATAACAAAAATCAATTTCAGTTTCGAGAAAACTGCTTTTTTTGAAATGTCGAGAGTAGAGCACAACCTCAACGCTTCGCTTATAAGGCGTGCAATATGAAAAAATACTCATAAGTATATGCACAAAATAATCTGATAGTTTCAATAAATAACATTAATTTTTTATACCTTAAAAAAATGAATGAAAATCAACATGGAAAGGTCCGTCTGCACGTATTCCCCCCTTAATGTAATTATTACCTGAATAAATACTCTATCAGAGATAT
Organism: Cotesia congregata; assembly: GCA_905319865.3. Classification (NCBI taxonomy): domain Eukaryota; kingdom Metazoa; phylum Arthropoda; class Insecta; order Hymenoptera; family Braconidae; genus Cotesia; species Cotesia congregata. The sequence goes on from CAJNRD030001118.1 coordinate 12,510,807, forward strand.
ATTTTTATTTTCCTTTATTGTTTATCGTTTAATCTTGTCACTAGTTTGAATGCTTAAGTGCGCACACTTCCCCCACTTGACTTTATATAAACTCATTTGTAACTGCAACATATTTTTCTGTAATCTCATCCTTTGTTATTTCAACGAAAAGATTTTTATGATCTTAGAAATTACATTTCTACAAAATCTAGTAAAACCATGAATAAGTCCATTTTCAAGCTTCCAATGAATCTGTCTGGAAGGTTAAAAATCAGACGACATCATTCGGTTTTATGACTCCCAGCATCCCTAAATTCGTTCTAAAAAAGGATCTAAAAGGGAGCAGGTAATAAAAATCTTAACGTTATTTTAATATTTCAAGAGTAATGTAACTGTCCAGTGAGATTTGCAGTTTACTCAGTGTGGCATCGGGCCATCTCAGATGTTATATACGAGTGGAGAAGAGAATCCTCCAGCAAGGTAGAACGAATGAATCGCAGAAGCACTGGGGAGTGGATTTATCGTATCCGTCGGAGCATAAACGACAGAGATAGAGTGAGAATGAAAAACCCGGGACGTGTGTGACACAGCGAGATAAAAAATAAAGTAAAATCCCAAAAAAACTTAAAATATAGACGATGAGAATATAAAACAAAGACATAAACAAAACATAAAATGGAATGATGAAAAACAATTTATATATAGGAGAATAAAAGCCAGATGCTGACGTATGTCGTATTTGATAAGACGAGGACCAACAAAAGTCACCATTTCTCACGATCGGAGATGCATCTACAAACCTCGAGGAGGATTGAAAGCGTTCGAGATCCAGAGAAAAATAGTGAGTAGTCGGTGAGTGGATTGCGGTAAAATCACGGTTGGATGCCTCAAAGAGCAATTCGTTTAAAAGCGACCTTACGATTCACTAAAATCTCAACGTCGGTTCACTTCTCCGGAGAATGAGATGGTGATGATCTGGAGGACACACACCGGATGCTGATGGCGTATAACACTTTTATTTCATATCAATCTCTATCTCTATTTCTTCTCTCAAAGTTCCATCTCAGAGTAAAACTCATTTTATTCTGTATTTTTATTTAAATTTTTAATCATTTCTCGCCGATGAGAAGAGAGCGCTCATAGATTTTTATTTAGAGGGAATAAATATTATAGAGGTGAATGAGAAATTCCCGTGAGTTGTGCACTGTACAGGCCGAGAAATTGTCTGGGGGACACTGACGCTCATCGACATTCCATTCCCTTTCAATTCTCAATTCGATAATCCCCAAATGCGATAATATAGTTTTTTTAACTTAATCTTACTCTATTTCAGAGAAAAAAAAAACTTCATTGGCAGTTTTAATTTCTATTTTTCATCGCTCTAAATAATAACTTTAAATTGATATTTTCGTTATTGGTTTATTTTATTTTTATTCCAGACGAAAAGAGTGTACTGCAGTGGAAACTATGAAATTATTTTTAGGTCTCTAATCGTGAGTCGTGGCTCATGCCGACGACGTCTATCTGTGGAAATTGGCGCAATGTTGTAGATAATTGAATTAGGCAATGATCTTACTCTTTACTGCAATTTTTGAGAATGCAAACGTCAGTAGAATCGTTCGATTTAGATTTCAGATTTTGTTCATTTTATGCCAAGGCACAGTCAACGTAAGCACGTAATATGGTCATAGAAGTAGATTATTGCTTTCAATGATGCAGTAAATATTTAAAATGCAATAAAGTAGGTAATATAAGATAACGGGAAAAACTAAAATATTAACAAAAGAATACAGTGTGACAGAGCTGACCTGATTCGATTTGATTAGATTCGTTTTGATTCAATTAATGATTTTAAGACAGTAATAAAAAGGCTCATCTTGAGCAGAATGATGGTCCGTTAGCGGACATTAAACGTTAGGATTTTTTTTAAGGAGCAGTCTTACTCCATTACTTTCAAATAACTTCTAAATTTTTCTTTGAAAGACGATTGTACTGAAATAAAAACTACTTGATTTAACAAAAATATATTCTTCGAAATTTTACTCTTACTCCGAGATAAAGTTTGCCATTGAAAAATTTTATGAATTCAACGAAGTATTTTACTATTTACAAACATAATAACATATATTTTACGCAACAATTTTTCTTTCGAAGATTAAGACTTGCGGTAACGTTGGTGCAAAATATTACTGGATTCTTTAAAAAATACCAACAATTCTCGGATTTCTAGAATACAAAATATTTTTATCCAAGTTTTTTTTATATCCAATCGGGGAGAGATAACAATAAACTCTCAAAAGTTGTAGTTTTTGTGCTTTTATCGCAACGTTTTTGGTTTTATTTCTTAAGAGAGATCTTTAACTTTGAAATAAAAAATGATTACTGCGTTATTTTAAACTTTAGAATTATTATCAAAAATAAAAAACACTGAAAAAACCCGCTTTTCCCTATAAGGGGTCCTAAAGCGGGTAAGCCGTTTGGGCAAAGTAAGTAAGCCGTTCGGACGAAGTAAGTAAGCCGTTCGGGCAAAGCGGGTAAGCACCATAGATTTTACAAATGTGAGCGCATATTAATTTTTTTAAACATTAATAATGAAACCTTAATCACATATAATAAACGTTAAAATAACGTTTAAATATCAATTTTGACTTAATTTATCAAACCCGCTTTAGGCGACCTACCCGCTTTAGGCTACCCGCCCCTATACCTTTCTTTATATAAAAAAAAACTGGTATTTTCGCTTGAGAATAAGGTACCGGCAGGTAATAATGCCTAGCTAAGGGAGATTTTGAAAAAAATCGAAGATATTGCAATTAATTATCGAAATGTATCATTGATCCTTATTTTAATACATTAGCCATAAAATAGAATGATTTAATGGTAATTTTCACCATAAACTTAATAAGATTGATATTGTAGACCAATCATCACTTAAATTTAACAACAATTCTTTTGAGGATGTAGATAAAAATTAGAACAATGATTCTAAATTATTAAATATAAAATTATAAAAAATCCTTACCATTTACTCAAACCGTTTTTTAGGAGTTCTTCTGCGCTACGACAGCATATGACGAATGATGAAATATGGGAGGCAGGGAACTCGGTATCGGAACTCTATAAACTTGTAGCGACATTTCTATGCTAGCCGCTTCTACTAGAGTAGCCTTTAGCGGATGCGGTTATTTTAAATATCATTTCTTTCACTACGACCTTATTACCCGCAGGTATTTTATTTAAGTTTTTTCTGAAGCTAAAACTTTATGCTGCGTTACCATGGCAACCGCAGGGTTGGTGCCACCAATTCTCTGTTTTCCCTCCAATCCCACAGTCTCTTGGCGTGTTTGATTACATCATTGAAAAGTTGTGCTGATTTATTATTTATTAGAGTATTACCTAGCTGTATTACAATTGATATTATTAATGTTGGAACGCTTCACGTAATAATTATCCATAACTCCTATTCTTTCCCGCTTCACAGCATTATTTATATTTGTTAAAAATGCTAACCGTAAGATGGACGGTGTGGCTCGCTATTTGTTGTATTATTTATATTATTTGGTATATTATTATTATACCAATTTGTTATACCAATTATTATACCAATTATACCAAAATAATAATCCGAATATATTATTATATTATGTATTGTTATATTATTTATATAGAAAAAATCCTAAATATCATATTATTATTTAGATGGATCCTTGGGTACAAAAAAAGTTGCTCAAATGGGAATTACCACCTCTGCATTAAATCTTTGAAGGTAATTGTTTTTTTTTATTCATCGATTTGATGGGTTATTCATTATGCAAATTTGATTGAATATAATAATAATAAAAAACAAGTTATTGAAGATAATTAAAACTTTAGTTTTTCAATAACTTAATTAATAATTAATTTAATTTATTTTTACAATTTTAGTATCACTGATAGTGTATTTTTTAATCCAATATTTTTTACCATGAAGGGTTCTGCTGCAATTACAAAAATATTTTTTTGAAAGTGCATATAAAAAGTTTGGAATATCCAAAAGTACATGCCTCATAAACCTCATTTATTTTTCAATAAAAATACAAATTGTACAGTTGCTTTGCAAAAAAAAAACAAAGAAAAAAAATTAAGTGATTTCTTACAGAGTATTTTTTAATTATTGTTGTCCATTTTTCGTGTCACATGCGCGCGCAGTTTAAAAAAATCTAATAACATAATTATTGTTTGATCTCATTTTAAGTTGATTGAGTGGCGCCATAGCTTTCATGTGAGAGAAATAAGAAAAGTTTTTTTGTTTTTGTACGTGAGTATCAGAGTGAATTTTAATAAAAATTCATTTAAAAAAAAACTACGTAAACTAGGCTATCGACATGAAATACTGCACCAGTTCATCGAATTCTGGAACCAATAAAAAAAGCCCGGTTCCGATACATCAATTTTTTTGGGAGTTATTCGGAGTATACATACAAAACCAACGTCTAGGCATCCGGACGTCCACGTAAAATTATTTTTAGAAAGTTTTTTTTCAAAATAGCAACATAAAATGATTTTTAGAAACTATAAGTGTTACGTTCCCAAAAATAGGGTAATTAATTAAAAATTGTTTAAGTCCAGATTTTGACCTCGTTAGGATGTCAATAGACTCCAGGTGGGTCGTGTCACTGGTTTACTCTGCGAAGTTACTTTTTGTATTTAAATTTATATGTTTTAAAATATAACTGTAAATTAACCTGCCTCAGGTAGGTAATTTTGGAGTGCCTAAACGCTGACTAGCGCTTCGGCGATTTCACCAGGGTGGAAGCAGCTGTTAAAAGCGCTGGGGGATAAGGTTTTAATAATTATTCATATTAATTGATTGACAATTAATAAAATTTATTTAAAGGAAATAGGCAGGTTCAGCCTCGGACCAGCAGAGATTGCTCCTCTGCTAAGTCCGAGGACTGACTGCTCCAGAAGAAATCTGAAGACAGAATGTGATCATGAATAATAATTACAATGAGTTTTTATAATGAATTTCAGCAACGCTGCATCTCAGGTTACCCTGTGTGAACGTCAACGCAGTCCAAAACCCACAACGTAGACTGTTTAGTCTACTAGGCTGCGTTGACGTTCTAAAAATCTGTTATCTCGAGGTATTTCCGTTACGAAATACCTCGGATAATAATTAATTGATTTAAAATAATTATTTATAAAATTTTAAATAAATTTAAAATTTACGAGAACGTAACATAAGATAAATTAATTAAAGTGCTTTCCCGATATACGTCTACTCAAATTATGATATAAATGCAATATGGTTGTGATGGAGGCATTTGAAGATCAAAAAATTGCTTGACGTTTCGGAAGTGAAGCACGACGATAACCGCTTCGCGTTATGACGTGTGTAATAACTTATTCTAATCTTTGTCATGTTCTCATAACACATAATTTACTATCTCTATGTTAGCAAATTAAAAGATAGATGGAATCTAATAAATTTATCTCAAACTTCATTTAATTACCTTTAATTGAAGCTATTATTCGTCTAGTTTTAATGATTTTTTTAAATTAATTCCGTGATTTTGAAAATTTGGAAAAATTTTTCAATGAACGTATTTCGGCTATTTTTCTTTAAATAATTTTTGGAACCGAAAAAAGTATTAAAAGTTGACGAATAATAGCTTAAATTGAAGATAATCATGTGAACTTTAAAATAAATTTAATAGATTTAAGCTAACTTTTACGGCTTAAAAATTATTTAAAGAAAAATAGCCGAAATACGTTCATTGAAAAATTTTTTCAAATTTTCAAAATCACGGAATTAATTAAAAAAAGGTTCCACCACGAAATCTCCCCGGACAAAATCTCCCCATGACAAAATCTCACTGAGAAAATCTCTCTTAACTAATTTTAAAAATTTATTATAATTTAAATACTTTATGATTATTTTATTACCTTTGCTTGTGGCCGTGTTGCACCCTTTTAACAAGGTTTTTATGTGTTTTTATTCGACATAAGACCAACACAAACGCGGGTAATCGTGTTGCGCCCTTCTAACATGGTTTTTGTGTGTGTTGTATTCAATATTAGACTTACTCAAACGCGGATAATAATATTATAATTATTTTATTTATTTTTATTATAAATGTTGAATGTTGAAATACAAAAATTTATAGATAAATTGAAAAAATTAATAACATAATAACAATAATTTATATTGTATAATAATCAGTCAAATAATAATATAATAATATAATTGGATCAACTAATGTAAATCAATGGAATAATCAATATTATTTTGTGTAGTGGGGAGATTTTGTCGGGGAGATTTTATCGTGGGGAAATTTTAGAGGGGAGATTTTGTCGTGTCACCCTTTTTTCAATTTATTTCGTAGTTGGGAAAATTAAAAAAAAATTAGAAAAACGGTTCACCCTAAAGGCCATCCCTGCAACTTCCCGCTCATTTTGTACTTAAACGCTTCAAACTACACATTACGTTTTTGAGCTCTTCGAGCTCAAAAATATTATTTTTGCGTCAATTTGAGCTCTTCGAGCTCAAAACTCTAATAGCAGTTTAAAGACACAATTTTGCACTTTCAAACGGCAATAACTTTAGAATGAATGAACCGATTTTCACGCGGATGGCGGCAATCGATGTAGTTTTTTGAGCTCTATAAAAAAGTAGCTATTTTGAGATTTTGGGCTCTTCGAGCTCAAAAGTCTTATCAAAATTTAATAAAACACGATTTTTTTAATTTTCAAACTGCTATAACTTTCGAATGAATGAACCGATTTT
>CAJNRD030001118.1:12543959-12559856 GCA_905319865.3 Cotesia congregata
TTTTTTTTTTTTTTTTCATTCTAGTACCGACGATAACTATACTTATACTAATTAAAAATCAGTCATATTTTTTAATTTCAGATTAGAGGGAGAGATCAATCTACTTCCACCAGTCAGGTCCATTTTTTTTTGAGAGGGGGACTTCAGCGCCATTTTTCTAATTTAAAAAAAAATTTTTTTTGGTTTTGATTTTCATTTTTGTGTAGTTGATAAGTATTAGAATAAGTGTACAAAAAATTTGAAAGCATTAGTCATTACCTTCACATAGAAATAAAATTTTTAAAAATAGCTTAAATTTTAGGCTGCTAGACCACCGGGTCCCCTTAAAAAGTTATGATTTAAATATTTAAAACCACTGATGAGGATTAAAGTTTTTGGTCTCGTACTTTGCAAATGATATTACTCTGGTATTAATGAAGGTATTTATTTATCAAGTCAATGCTTTTACAGGCAAACATGGCTTTTCTCGTCAATCACTTTTTCGCGAAGAAAAAAATTTTTTATGTAAGTAGTAATTATTAATTCGTTTTAAATATTTAAAAAACATTTTTTTCGATTTTTTTTTTTGTAAAATAAACTGTCATGATTAAAAAAAAAATTTTTGGTTAATTTCAATCCTGATGCGTTAAATGTTCAGATCATAGAAAAAATTTCCAAATTAACGATTATGAATACAACTTTCGAATAACAACCTGGAAATCATTTCTAATTTTTCAATTCTACTTAATTATGTGACAATGAGAATAAAAATGATTTACTGTGCATAGCAAAAATGAAAATTATGAAAAATTGACTCTTTACATTTCACTTTTGATGTTTGTTTAAATCTTCCCGCGACTTGGAACTATCGTGCAAGTTAAACGCCTTTACGTGTTACAAAAGGTCAATTACAGTTGAAACAAGTGCATGCACACATAAACTTTATGCGGAACTTTACATCTAAAAAATATAAAATATGGCTACCTTATAAGTAAAAATTGTGAGAAAATTATAGTAGAAATTTTTTATTTGCAATTAAATAAATAATAATTGAACATTAATTTTCAAACTGACCCTTCGCGTTGAATTTCCAAACCGAATAAAAAATAAATCAAGTTAATTGATTTTGTTTTTTGAGAGCTATACTGTTAACATTACCGTATGTGTGTCGAAAATTTCGTGAAATTCTTTTTTAATAAATTTTTTATATGATATTGTAAATCAATTATTTTTAAAATAAATGAAATTTATTTATTAAAATTTTATCTTTGTTTCGGTTTGCATTATTTCACTATTAAACTGTATATTTAATCACTATTAAACTGTATAATTAATTGATAATTAATAATTTTTTTGAATTGTAACGTACCTGACCCATCATGCCCATGAACGCCCAAATTTTGAAAGTTTTTAACGGCACGCTGACAAGGTACTCATGGAAGAATGCACTTATGAAGAATACAGTCACGCTAGCTGTCTTTTTACTGTAACCCATTTCAACCACTGGAATATATAAATGTCTGAAACGCAAAAAATCAAATATAAGCATATCTATTTATCGAACCATTATGGATAAGATTTGTTCAGCACGTTAGAAAAGTTTTCAGACATTAATTTATAAATATTGATTAGACTGTGAAACGACACTCAATGACTCAATTTTAGTGTCGTTCGATTAAATTTTACTGTAAAATAAAGTCAATTGAATGTTTATTATAGATTAATAAAACCTCAACGGAAGTAATTTTCAAAAATTAATTAATTTGCTGTATTATCAAGTACATCGAATTAAAGAAAAATTAGAAAAACGGTCGACCCTGAAGGCCATCCCTGCAACTTCCCGCTAATTCCATACCTAGGCACTTAAAATTGCACTTATGACGTTTTTGAGCTCTTCGAGCTCAAAAATACAATTTATGTGTTATTTTGAGTTCTCCGAGCTCAAACATATAGCTTTCCTATGCTTTTGAATTCTTCAAGCTCAAAAATCTTATCAAAGTTCGCTGAAACACGATATTTTTAATTTTCAAACTGCTGAAACTTTTGAATTAATCAACCGATTTTCACACGGTTGGCGGCGATCGATGTAGTTTTTTGAACTCTATAAAAAATTTAGAACAAAAAAAAATTGATCCGATGAAAAATTTCGGAGTTATTACAAAAAAAAACACTTTTTTTTATTTTTGTCGACAACGATATCTTACGAACAAATCAACCGATTCTGGCGCTCTAGGTGGCGATCGATGCGGGTTTTCAAGGTTGAGAGCTGATTAGTTTTTGAGATCGATCGGTTCAGCCAATTCGGAGATATTTAAAAAAAATGAAAAAAAAAAACAAGTTTTTTTTCACTTTTTTTGCAATTTCTCGAATTCTACTGGTCCGAATCGGTTCCAACTTACAAAAAATCTAAGTTTGGCGAAGACCTTTCGAATAACACCAACTGTGATCAAATCGGTTAAGCCGTTCAGAAGTTTTAAGAGGTTTACACACACACACACACACACACACACACACACACACACACACACACACACACACACACACACACTTTTAGCGGGAAGTTAAAAATGAACCTCTTATTGACGGAAAAAAGAACAAAAATAATAAAAAATAGTAAATGTGCGTCTTAAACACTTGTATGAAAAATTAAATAAATAGTGACGTGATTAATTTCAAATATTTTGCGGCTGGTCAGTCATATGATAAAGAAGAGGTGCATGTCCTAAAAATATAAATCAGCTGATTAATAATGACTATAAGTAACCAGAGACTAAACTTTATAATACATAGACAGAGAAACAAAAAAAACCACAATATTTTAGTTTTTTATTAATTATAATTGATCGACACCGAATTAAGGAACAATTTTCAATAGGTTTTCACTCAGGGCCTTTCTGAAGCTAATTAAAAAAAAAAATAGTGTCAATTCATTGAATAGTTTAGCATCTAAAGTATTTACAAGAATAATTCATACGCACATACTAATTGAAACCCATTATGATCCCTTTTTAAATAGTTTTTTTTGTGATAACGAAATAAATTACTTTTTGAACCATCGAATTTATTTATTTATACTTCGTGTTTTTTTTATATTTATACATTTTTATCACCCTTCGATTGCAATGTGAATATAATCGCGGCGATTGAAATTATGAGCCAAAATATTATGAGGCGTGCAATAATAATTTACGCGATAAAGCCGCAAAGGGAAAATTTTATCGACATACGGAGAAAAAATAGTAAAAAATAATTATTAGATTATTTTAATGCACGTGAACCCAAATGCGAATAACTTTAGTTTAACTTAATATTATTAATGTTATTAATATTATTATTAATATATAATAATTATAATGAACTGCCAACCGTACGGAGAAAACTCTTTACAGTTGGTAGACTGTTTATTTTTATATCCGTGTGTCTGCGCGAGTCTGCTCGTTGTGTGAGTATTTGTTTAACGTGTGTGAGTGTGGCCCCCTCACAGTACACGGAAAGAAAATTGAAGGAATTTTTACTATTTTACTATCGAAATTTTTACTAAATAAAATAGTAACGGTGGACTATACTTCTCATTGAGTAATTTTTACGATCTACTATTGTAAATTTATCCAACAAACAAGACTAGAATAAGACTTAAAAGTCTAATATTATAGAGCCAATTATACAATGCGTGTTTGTGAATTTTACAATTCAACTATTGGCTAGGTGCACGATGATGCTGCCCTCATTTTTCATGCTTTTCCTATGTTAAATCGACCAGAGTAATTTAGTTCCAGTGGCCGTTATTAGCGTTAAATCATGCTCTTCCCATAAGATTTACACGTAAAAGTGGTAGTCAGCGTCAGCCCTCCCCACCATATACTTCGCACCCTGCCAATAGTAAAAATTCACAGTTGGTTTTTTTAAAAGAAATTTTAGGGAGGGAGAGAGATAGAAGGTTGGACTAATTGGTACCTGTACAGTAACCGAAAAGTGAAATCGAAATTTTCGTCCTATCCGGGAATCGAACCCAGAACTCTTTGTTGGCAGCCAGAGACTCTCCCTCTACGCTATCCAAGTTAAACTATTGTAAAATTTGCTATACTTCTATTGAAAAGATACAGAGGCAGCACTGGAAATTTTAATCTCTTACTTTTTACAATAGTAATGTCGTATTTTTTCATGAATAAATAATAATTTTTCTTCTAAAATATTTGACAAACAATTAATAGTAATGGAAGTATAGTCCAGCTTTACAATAGTTGTATCGTAAATTTTCCCAGAAATTTTTTTCCGTGTACCTTTGCGAACGCCACCAAGTGCTCGAAAAGTGAACTTACAGAGCGAGTATGACGAAAAAAATATTATGAGATTAAAATATGACGAGTTTGTTACTGAAGATACGCAAAACAGAAAATCGAGAATAATTTATGACTGTAAAAAACTAAATAATAACAAAATGAGGTTCTTAGGTTAAAAAGGAGTAACATCTCTCGGATTCTTTTTTATGATCTCTAAGAAATATTTCTCAGCTTTTTATTTCATTCATATTTTTCTATCTTTCATCTATTTAAACTATTTCAGTCTTTCATTTTATAGTAGAGTTTCATTGCGATGCAGAACAGAGACATTATAAGTAAGATCTGAGAGTACTATGAGCAGTTTTGAGTGTAAAGCGTTGCGATGTGTATCGTCTTTTTCCATTACAAACCATCTCGTAAGAAGAGGCTCTAACATTCTGTAAAGACTAACCTCAACTTTCTCGTTTAACCTAAGAAGACTTTATTTTTATGTATTTATTCTTTTTTTTTAATTTAATTTTTATTTTTATACTACTATCTCTTCCCTTCTATTTTTTTTATTCTCATAGAATAGACTTCCATGGACTTGTGCCAGTCGCAGACTGAGATTCTCAACGAGTGATAAAAGACGCTTAAGAGGTTTTAGTGTGAATGGAACGAGTTCTGAATACATACGCGTTCGAATATAATATTATATTTCTAAATTATTTTTTATCTGTAGTTTCCATTTTTTAATTTTTGCTATCAGCAAATCGATTTTTTTAGTATCTTTAAAAAAACCCTTAATTCAATTTGGTAAAAACATCAAATTCGAACAACATTTTTGGTACTTAGAGTAATACAGATAAAATAAATAGAAGATAAATTTTTTTTTATGTAACTACCGATAAATTTGAATATGTTTGACCTTAAGAAATTTTATGGAATTTATTTAACTTTGTAATGGCAAGAGGCCAAGTAAAAATATAAACACGTTTGATGGCGAGTACTTTGTTGTTTGAAGACCGGAAAAACTGGGAATACTAAATAACTACCAGTAAAATAAACATTTATTTATTTTTTATTTTTTATCATATAATCAAGAAAATAATAAAAATTTTTGTGTCCGGTCTATTTATTTGGTAAAATAGATTTTCACAGTTAAAATTAGTATCGTTGAAAAGATCTAGTCCTGAATTTATGCCTTTTTAAGGTTTTGATCATTAATTATTTATTTATTTATTTAATTTGAATGCCAAGGCAATGGCCGAATGGCAAAAATACAAAAATATAAGAATATAAAGTACATGTAAGAGTATAAAAATATCTAAATAAATATTATAACAGTATTTAGATTTCGCTAACAGAATAATGAAAAATGAAAACAGTCAAAAAAAAAAAAAAAAAAAAGAAAATTTAAGAAATGTCATCAGTTATTTACAAATCTAAAGCTAAAGCACTCCAAATTTTAACGATTTTAATTATCTTCGGTGAAGCCGGGAATCAAGTTCTCCTTAAGCTCAAGATCATGGAAGAATTGATAAGCTTTTGTCTTGAAAGTGTCTATGCTAAGTGCATTGATGACGTCAGGTGGCAATTCTCTCCAGAGGCGTATCGATGAGATCAAGAATGAATGTTCGTAGGAGATAGTTGAGAAATTAGGAATTTTAAATGTGATATTGTTCTGTCTGGCAGCCACTCTCTCAGAACGTCTAACATCTGGTGACTCTTCAACAAACATGCTTCTGAGGAATTTAGGTTCACCAGAGTTAAAAAGTTTGTACAGAAAACAAGCCAAGAAATAGTAACGCTTCGATTTGACTGTGAGCCATTGTAACGAGCGTCTGTGAGGTGTTATATGCTCATCACGTTTCAGGTTAAAAATGAATCTTATGCCGTTATTTACCAAGCGTTGCAACTTGTAATCCAGGCTTTTGGATACATCCATCAAGACCAAAGAGCAGTAGTCAATAATTGGAATAACCATTGCAGCGACCAGCAATTTCCGGGTTGAGGTAGATAGTATATTCTTCCTATATTTTAGATTATTTAGAGTACCATAGACTTTTCGAGAGATTTGTGAAACATGAAGATCCCAAGAAAGATATGCTGATAAATAAACACCCAAATGTTTAGTTGAGCTAACATATGGGATAACGTTTCCATCTACAATTATTTCAGGAAGATCAAAACCCTTAAGTAGCTTCAATTTCCTACTACTCCCTAGAATCATCACTTTAGTTTTCCCAAGGTTGAGTTCGAGACCCACTTCCTTTGCCCAATCAGCTACTGCTTGAGCATCCGAATTAATCCGAATTAATCCGAACGTAAATAATAAAAATAATAAATTATTGACATAGCCACGTTTAATTGTATAAAATTGATTACATTGAGAACCGTTCTCAATTTTTTCGGTATTTGTACTCATTCAGAGACAATGTACTATTTTTGTTGTACTTGTACGATAAATAGAAACTTAAAAATAAAATTTCAAATTAAAAAAAAAAAAACGCTCTACATAGAAATTAGAAAATAGAAAAATTAAATCAATCGGGGCACAACTACTGTGACAGTCTAAAAAAAGGCCATTTTTGGAAAACTAAAATAAAAAAAAACTCCTGTATGAATTGTTTTAAAATTTTAAGGGTATATTAATACATACTTTAAGAATATACAGTAAAATTTTTGAAGAAAAAATTAAATATTTTCTGAGTTACACGCGATTTCCGACGGTGCTAAAAAAAAAAAGGTCCTCCACTGCAGCAGTGATTTCGGCCTTCTCCATGAATGAAACATAAATAAAAAACAAATTCTCGTTCAACAAGAAGATATTGTTCGTACAATGACCCTCGGTCGAAAAAAATATCAAAAATTGACAAAATGGCGGTGTTTTAAAAAAAAAAAGTTGAATTTTACCCAAAATTTTGGTCGTTTTTGGCCTGCCAAAATTCGGTTTTTGATCAGATCAAAAAACTGAAGGGTCATCGTATGAAGAACTAGGGTAGAAGTACAGTTTGTGGCCAGTGTACCTTTTTTGGCCACTTTATTTTCAAATTATTGTATAAATATTTCTATAAGCGCAAGACTTTATGAATTCAATTCGAATAAATTTACTAATTCATATATTCTATAAGAAATCTACTTGAATAGTTGAATTTTTTACAAATTAACTAAAATGTCAAGTTGCCTAAAATGGTTCTAAGATGGCCAAAACCGGTACTTCTACCCTATATACAGAACATGTAGAAAAAAATTTGATAGTGATCAAATCCTTTGTCATTAAAAATTTTAATATGTTATTTTTTAGGGTATAACCTATCGAAATATGGAAAAAAATCGATTTTTTGAAAATTTCACACTATACACGGAAAGAAAAATATGGGAACTATTCCCATAATTTTATGGGAACAGTTCCCAGGCAATTATAGGAACTGTTCCCATGAATTATGGGAACCGTTTCCATAATTATAGGAAATTTTCCTAGAATTATGGAAACATTTCCCATAACGATGGGAATGGTTCCCATAATGGTATAGGAATGGTTTCTATAATCATAGGAATGATTCCTATACAATTATTGGAACCATTCCCATACACTGAAAAAAAAAATTCTTGACTGAAGTGTAAATTTTCTTGGCTCAAGAAAATATTAAGGAAGGTTGAAAATTTCTTGAATGAAGTTAAAGTTTCTTGAGTCAAGAAAATTTTCTTGAGCCAAGAAAATTTTTTCTTGCTCCAAAATAATTGTCGTTTTCCTTAAAATTTTCTTGGCCCAAGAAATTTGTTTTTTGTCTGTAATATTATGGGAAATATTCCCATAATGATATAGTAATCATTCCTATATGATTATAGGAACTATTCCTATAATGGTATGGGAAGGATTCCTAGAATATTATAGGAATCATTCCTATACCGTTATGCGAATCATTCTCAAAATAAAATAAAAATAAAATATTCGTGCGGAGTGAGTTTGAAATGATTCCTATAATATATACTCGGAAAAAAAAATTGGAGCTGCTACATGATACATTCCTGTGGCAACCACATGATTTTCATGTTGCAGCTACATAATTTTTATGTAGTAGGCAATAATAGTTAAAACAACAATAATAATTTAATAATAATAATCATAATAATAATAATAATAATAATAATAATAATAATAATAATAATAAATCTATATTATTAAGAGAATAAGAAAAATTTTGTGGCCAGTGTATTTATATGATAAAATGGGTTTTTGCTTGGAGTTGTGCCTTTTTAAGGTTTCATATCATTTTCACCAATAGTCAATTTATTATAATAAGAATTTAGGCTGCATTCGAAAATGCTCTGTGTCTAGATACATAATGAAGAAATGACCTTGTATCTGGTAAACTACTGACATTTTTGAAGATATATGCTCATCCCGATGTTACACTCATCAAGAGCTTTCATTTGAATACCCACATGCATTTTGATATATTTTTCATATATACATATGTATAATATATATAAATATATAAAATAGATGAAAAATTGATGTTGGTACTCAAATGAAAGGTCTCGATGAGTGTAATGTTGGGATGAGCTTATATCTTTAAAAATGTCAATATTTCACAAGATACAAGGTTATATGGCACAAAGGCACAAATTCAAGTCAAGTCGTCCTTTGCAATGACACTAAATTTCACTAAAAAAATCGATTTCATCATGTGACTATCCAGGAGACAAAATTGTTCTTATTTTCTTAATAATATAAATTATTATTATTATTTAATTATTATTGACGGTGTTTTAACTATTATTGCCTACCACATGAAAATCATGTTCTTGTCATATGAAAGTCGTGTATCTTCCACAGGAATGTATCATGTGGCAGCCCTAATTTTTTTTTTCCGTGTAGGATTTAAACCTATATATTGTGGGAACCATTCCTATGCTATTATGGGAATGGTTCCCATAAATTGTGGAAACCACTCCTATAATAGTATAGGAACGACTCCTATAGCATGATGGGAACCATTCCCATAATATTATAGAAATCGTTCCCATAATGATACAGGAATAGTTTCTATAATAGTATAGGAATTATTCCTATAGCATTATGGGAACCATTCTCATAATGGTATAGGAATAGTTCCATAATTTTATTTCCGTGTAGTTGTGCCCTTTAAAAATTATCCACTCCGCAAGTTTTTATAATAAATTAGGCAATATTATGAACAAATTGTATTCATCTGTAGATGCAATAATTTCCCCAACCAAACTTTGCCTGAAAAAAATTAACGAGATAATAATCACTTGTAAAACCCCAGCCACAAAACAAGAAAACGAGTATATCCCTTTGCACAGAAACACGTACTCGAGAAACGCTACTGTGGGTAGTTAATACGGTAACCAAAAAAATGAATTAATTTTCCCTTTGGTAGCTTGGGAAAACCTGTGATAGAATTAAGTGAATAAGAATTTCGATCAAACATTTAACGATGTGAAATGTCTACATCTTTTTATCTTCATACATGTAGAACGCTCAGTCTACGCTGTCTTTCTGGTTTTCTCTGGCATTCCCTACCCCGAATGAAGGAGGGGCGTCTTTGTAGGAAGCTTCATCACTGTAGAGATTACATCCGAGATCCTCGGAATGAGAAAATGAGGTTGAGACAGAAGATTGTGAAGAGGAGCTTCCGTGTTCTCCAAATATAACTGTATGGATATCACATCCACTAACTTACACTGATATCGTGAACGTATGTATAAGTGTATGCATGTGTGAAATATATTACTGCTGAAACTATTGCAAGTACGACTTAACTGACTTTAGGGAACACAATAGGAATATCGAATGAGGATAAAGGAAATTGAATGG
Organism: Cotesia congregata; assembly: GCA_905319865.3. Taxonomy (NCBI): domain Eukaryota; kingdom Metazoa; phylum Arthropoda; class Insecta; order Hymenoptera; family Braconidae; genus Cotesia; species Cotesia congregata. The sequence continues at coordinate 12,554,046 of CAJNRD030001118.1, forward strand.
CGAGTACACTTGTGCTGGTGCTCAAGGTAAATTTAAAACGATTGTTATCAGTGTGTACCTATAGTATAAGGTACTTAACTCACCTTACAGCCCATCGATGAACCGCTAGGTTCCATGTGCGCCAGAATGTGTCAATGTTATTAGCATTCCACCAGTCGCCGTAGAAGTTGCGATCGGCAAAGTGCAGTAATTCTCCCATTAGGTTTAAGTAAGAGTGGAAGAACAGGTAGAAGAAACACAGCCACATTAAGTGATTTGGGATCTGTAAAATAAAAAATTTACATGTCATTAAGTTAATAACACTTTCTAATATAGACACGCACTGAAAAAATTTTCTAAACCAGTGACTCGATTTTCGAGCTTGAAGTTGCATTTTGAGCTTGACGAGCTACAAATGGTATAATAGAAATGTTTTTGACCGCTTTGAACTTATAACAGGAAGTTCCAGAAACAGCCTGTAGAGTGAACCAAATCCAGGATTTTTCAATTTTTACAATTATAAAAAAATTAGGAAAACGGTTGACCCTGAAGGCCATCCCTGCAACTTCCCGCTCATTCAATACTTATATTAGGCGCTTAAAATTGCACCTATGACGTTTTTGAGCTCTTCGATCAAAAGTCTGATAGAAGTTTGATAAAACACTATTTTTTGAATTTTCAAACTGCAATAACTTTTGAATGCATAAACCGATTTTCACGCAGTTGGCGACATTCGACGCAGTTTTTTAAGCCTCATAAAAAATTTTCAACTTTAAATTAATCGAGCTAGGAATTTCGGAATGATTCCGAAAAAACACTTTTTTCGCTTTTCTTTCGTTCACGATATCTCTCGAACGAATCAACCGATTTTGACCGAACCGGTAGTGATTGACGTGGTTTTTTGAGGTTAAGAGCTGATTCGTTTTTGAAATTGATCGATAGAGCCATTTAAAAGTTATAGCAAAAAAACAACTTTTAAAAAAGATTTTTTTCTTAGTTTTTTTGAGATTTTTACAAATTTCTCAACATCTATCGTTCCGAATCGATTCAAATTCACAGGAAATCTAAGTTTCACCAACCCTTTACACATACATACACACACACACACATACATACATACATACAGACATAGTGATAAAATCGCGGGGGTAATCAGGGAAGCTTCCTGTCACCTTAAAACGTCGAGATCTGATGAAAACTCGATTTTTGCAAAACGGGGTAAATCTAATAACTTCTCGATTTTGGAAATGTTCAATTTTTTAGCGGGAAGTTAAAAATTGTAAATTATAATTTTAATGACAATTTTGGATAAAAGCTTCTCAGAATTTTACAACTGTTCTTAGCAACAAAATCGATTCGTTATTACAACAAAATCACTTTGTTATAGCAAAGAAAAAATGATTTTGTTACTACAACATAGTTGCCAATTATCTCGTCTCTTATTATTTCAATAAAATCGTTTTTATAAGTATAGTTTTTATATGTATTGAAAAAATTGAACTATTAAATAACTATAGATCATGCACTGTACAAGACTTTCAAATGTTCTATTTAAAAAAAGCCCGCTTTGTTTTAGTGACGTCAGATAACACTGCCGCCATCTCTTGAAATCCTTTAAAAACAGGTATTACTAACTGCATTAACTTGTTACACAAATCTATTTCTCTAAAAATATTACACACGACTGCCTGAGAAATGGAATTTTTTATTGTAAGTTCTGTTCTAAATATATGAATTACAAAAAAATAAAGAGAGTTGAAAAAATTCACTAAAGAATAAATAAAAAATGTTGTATAATAATTTAAAAATATATTGATTAAACGATTCAAAAAATCGTAGTAGTTCACTAATCACACTTTTTTGAATAGAAAAAAATACAAACGATAAAAAAACTTTTCTGATATTTTCTGCATCAAAAAACTTCCGTTTAATTTAAAAGGCTGACTTTTCACGGTGATTAGAAGAAACGGAAGAAAGTATCAGAGGGTCCCTTTTATAAGAAAAAAATGTCCAGTTGTGGATAGGAATAAAAGAGTAAACAGAGAAATGGTATAGTTATAAATAATTCGATGAAAATAAACAGGGAGGTCGAGTGGTTCAGAAGAATTTAGAGGAGCTTTGGGCAGTTTGCGGACGTCAAAGGACACTCTGGGGTGTATTTCACATGACTCAGAGCTGTGTGGCTTTGTGGCTATCTGTGACGCGTCGCAAACAACCCTCAGCTACCGCTACAAGTATCTGGTCTGATGTCGGTACGATGAAAGTCATCGGTCACTGGGGTAAAAAGAAGAAATAAGATACCGGATGAAAAGGTTCTTTAGATAGTTGTGAAGAAAATACAATAAACGACAAAGGAAATTAAAAGCGCCCAACCAGTATCAAAGGCTTTAACTGTAATTTAATAAAAAAGAGGTAAAAAATTAGTTCAAAACCGAAGATTTTTCAGAAAAACTTCTTTGAAAAGATATTTATTGGAAAATAATCTTACAAAGAACTTTTGTACATTTAAAAAATTTGCTTTAAAAATTACCGTTAAATTCACGTTCCATGTACTAAAAAAAAAACGATCTTGTTAATTTAAGATATTTGCAGAATTTTTTCCAGACCTTTAAAAGCAGTTACTGAAAATAAATTATTATTTTTTGAAAATGTAACACTAAAAAAAAAACTGTTTCATTAAATTAATTAAAAAAAAAATATTCTTTTCAAAATTTCATTCTTATTTCAAGATATATTAATTTCGAATTAATTCAAGGAATTCCCATATACTTCCTTATAATTTTCAACTCGATAATCCCTTAATGCAATAATTCAGTTTCTTTACTAAAAGAAAACTATATTACCAGTTTTAATTTCAATTTTTCATCACTCTGAATACTAACTTTCAATTTATATTTTTGTTGTCGGTTTATCTCATTCTTATCAGAGACATAAAAAGCATATTGTAGAGGAAACTATGAAATTATTTTTAGGGATTTAGTCGTGAGTCGTAGTTTGTGCCTAAGAAGACCATCTGCGGAAGTTGGCGCAATGTTGTAGATAATTGAATTGGGCAATGATCTTACTCTTTACTGCGATTTTTGGGAACGCAAACGTCAGCAGAATCGTTCAATTTGGTCCGTTAGCGGTTATTGAATTTTAGGATTTTTTTAAGAAGCGGTTTTACTCCATTACTTTAGAATAACTTTTAAATTTTTTTCTTTGAAAGACGATTGTACTGAAAAAAAAAACTACTTGATTTAACAAAAATATACTCTTCAAAATTTTACTCTTGCTTCGAGATATTTAGTTCGAATTGATTTAATAAATTCACCGGCGAATCAAAAAAATAATACTCAAGGATAAGGAGAATAGAGTTTGACATTCAAGAATTTTATGAATTCAATGAAGTAGGGGAGAGGTGCTGCAATTGTATAACAAGGGGCAATTGTAACACTCAATAAAAAACTATTAAAAAAACTAAAAATTATTATTATTCTTTTTTTAACTTCTTCAAAATAGTAATTTATTGATTAGATCAAAGTTTCAGTTATTAATCTTGTTCCGATATCAAAATATTGAGAATTGTTGAAAATACGCGTGGAAACTTTTTTTTGTACACTCCTCAATTTTTTCAATAATAAATTTGTTTTTTAATGTTATAATGTGAGACTTGTATTAATACTTTAAGAGACATATCAAGAGTATTGTAAAATCGAATTTAATATCAATTTACTGATTTTTGTCATTGTAATTAGATTTTTATTAACAGATCATCGTGAGCGTCAATTGTAACACTTGAACGAGTAGCAATTGTAACACTCAGAGTCGTGTATGGAATCTGCGTAAACTGGATACGCCACAAATTTACTCTATAGGATAGTGTAGTTTGTGTAGTTTTGTAAATGTTTAATAATTTATATTAAAGATCCAAATATATGATATACTATAGGTTTAAATACTTGACTTAAGAGTTAATGAAGTATAAGAGACGTATTAAGACTATATAATAAAAGCAATTTGATGAAAAATATCTATTTCGTTCGGTGTTACAATTGCCCCTGCACTGTGTTACAATTGCAATCCATGCGCGCCGTCATCTTGGTCCCTGACTTTAGTTAAATAAATTAATTTTTTAATAAGTTAACATTGACTTTTTACTAATTGACTAAGTCAGTTACATAAAAGATACTTTCAACTAAATTTCTGACAGTTTTTAAGTTTACTATCTTAAAAAAAATAAATGGAATAAAAAAAATAAAAATTTTTGTTACAATTGCAGCACCTTTCCCCTACTTAACTATTTACAATCAAGATAACTTATATTTCACCCAACAATTTCACTTTCGAGGATTAAGATCCGCGGTAACGTTGGTGCAAAATATTATCCACTTGTTTCAAAAATACCAACAATTCTCGGATTTCTGTTATTTTCTATCCCATCGAGAATAAGTCTCAAATGATTTTTACGATGGGTTCAAATAAAAAATTTGATTTTCTTTTTAAATTTTTTTAGTATTGTAAATAAAGAAGACTTTTTCTTCAACCAAGAATATTCAATTCTCGGAAAAAAAAATTATTATTAGTTTAGATTTGATTGTATTTCTTAGAGATAATATAATTTAAATTCAAGATTTAAAATTTTTCTTCACTAAAAAAAAATTTTAAAAAAGTTATTTCACAAATATCAAATCTTTTTGAAATAATTTTATTAATAGAAAAAATATTTGTCGTGAGAAAATTTTTCTGTATTCTTCCCTAAAGTTTAATTATTTAATGCATTTATTTTTTGTATGAAATAAACACATGGACTTAACTTTGTGATAAATAAAGAAAAAAATTAATTAATTAAAAAGTATAGAGCCTTTTATACATGAAGTGCTATTATAAATACGAAACAGCTAACAGAAAGTAATTTTTAAAATGGACTTTTTGTTATAATCCCGTGTCCAGTGAACTGTTGTAGGTATTTCGTCTTTTATATTCCTATCTTCGTAGTCTCAAGTGATCCATTTGACCCGTGCAATATTCTCGGGCGTGGTCGCAATTTCAACTTGAATCCTTTGATCCCCAGCGAATAATAAAAAAAGAATATATGAAATGAAATAAAAAAATACAAGACGCTACCGGAAGATAAAAAACAAAATAAACAAGTTTATAAAAGAAATAGTATAAGTAGTATTATCTATAGACGCAGTAAAAGTATAACAAGCCGTGTAGGATCAAAAAGTATGAGCGGAAAAAATATAAAAAATAACGCTACAAAGTACAAGTAAGAACTTTAAATGTAGGTAAAGTGCTTCTATTTATCTTGTTCATGCTAAGAATTTCGAAGTTATTCGTTTTTCAATTGTACCCTAAGACATACATAAACTTTTTTGACTTACTAGACCCTAAAAGATCTTTTATTGTGATTATGATTATGACAAATAGCTGCTGTGGAATATAAATAAAATCCTTTCCTGCTTCCGAATTTTTTTTTTCCTTTTTTTATCCACCCTTGTACGTATTTATGTTAATTTTTACGATAAAAATAACTACCTGTTTCTTGAGATGAAAAACATTAATATTTTTTTACACAGAAAAAAAAGTCATCTTGAGTCAAGTAATATTTACTTGATCCAAGTATATTCAACTGAAGATAAAATATATTCTTGAGTTAAGTAAATTTTTTTCTTGTTTTGGTCAATCTTGGTTTAAGCAAATATTCCCTAGTTCCAACATGCTTACCAACTTAAGTGAAGAAAAAAACCTCTTAATCCAAGTAAATCATTCTCTTGGTTTTTGAACTTGCTTCATGTACACACGGGCGTATCGAGGCCCGAGTAGGACAGCAGCCACGCGGAAACCCAT
>CAJNRD030001118.1:12572182-12586367 GCA_905319865.3 Cotesia congregata
CCAAGAAAATCTAAATCAAGACAAGAAATTCTTAGAGCAAGATAATCATTTGTCTTCCCAAATAAATTCTTAGATCAAGAAAATATCTCGTTCCGTAACTCCTATTCTTTCCCGCTTTACAGCATTATTTATATTTGTTACGCAAAATCGTGAAGCGTTCCACATTTTTTTAACAAATATAAATAATGCTGTGAATCGGGAAAGAATAGGAGTTACGGATAATTATTACGTGAAGCGTTCGAACATTCACGTAACAGGATTTTTGGTAGGAAAGGATTGAGAAAGGATTGTGGAGAGGAACTTCTTAATGTGAGTGTATAGAATATGTGAGAAAAAATTATTAGATAGCTCGGACTAGTGTTTTCCCCGTGGCATTTTAAATAAAAAATAGACAAATATTAACTTAAACAATTTATTTATGCGTAAGAACTTACGAGTTACACGAAACAAGTATAAACATGAATTGACATGTCCAGTGCACCGAGCTGCTTGAGCCAATGAGACGAATGGGTTATACTTTTTTTTTCGCGCTATCAAACCAATAACTTCGCCGCTGCGTAACAAAGCAGCATCGAAACGTAACTATATATATATACCATAGTACTAGAATCAAGAAAACAATGCTGGCGTGTTAGGAATTTATTTACTTGTATTTAGTTTTACAGTAAATATAAAAAAATTCGAGGGGTGGGTTATACTATTGTCGCGGAGTGTAACGCGGCTTGTCACGACGATAGCGTCGCCAATTTACAACGGATCTCTACTAAACTCAACATATTTATTCTACAGATAAATACCAAAGTCAAGTTCGAAGATGAGCTTAATCGGTCAAGTAATTTAGAAATACCAGGATTTCAAAATTTTGAAAATCTTAAAAATTCATATTTTTTCACTTTTTTACTCGAATAACTTTTGAATGGGATAACTTATTGAAATTCTGTAAAATGCATCTAAAAGCTCTTTAAATTAGCTTTAATTTGAGTACCATATCATATGTGTAGTCGTAAAATTTTTTAGAAATGCCAGGATTTAAAAATTTTTAAAATCATTAAAATTCATATTTCTTCACTTTCTTACTCGAATAACTTTTGAATGGGATAACTTATTGAAATTCTGTAAAATGCATCTGAAAGCTCTTTAAATAAGCTTCAATTTGAGTACTATATCATATGTGTAGTCTCAAAATTATGTCCTATTGCGCTATGCCAATTATGAAATTTGCTATTGCACTGGTTTTAGTATTTTTCTGTCGATACATATTTTTGTCGATTGCATAGAAGTTAGAAGCCCTAGTTTTGTATACAATCCTCGTTATATTTTTTTCTATTTATGATGAAATCTACTTCCATTTCGGCTGCCGAATGGTCTTTTTTTTTTCTGGGAGAGTCCGGTGAAATTGACTGACATAAACTTTAAAAAGTATTGCTGTTATTGATAAAGCAGCGTCCTAGGTTCTAGATTATAATACAGTTTGGTAATTTTTTTTATGAATTTAACATAAAAATTAGAAGAAAATTTCTTTTCGCACAGTACATGTTACAATAGCAACAATTTTTCAGGATGGGGATTGAATTTATTAATCGAAGTGTTCGTCCACAAAAAACGGGATTTACTGATATTCGAAACGTGGAACGCAGTGACATGGGACGTTACTTCAAGCACTAAGTTATTGAGGTTGTTGTTCCAATTATTGGCTACCTTCAATGGTTTGTTTGGCGCAGCGACTATTGATAGCTGCATTGTGCTCTTGATATTGCACTGCTGTGGACAGCTGGAGATTTTGTGTGAGAAGATTAAAAAATTCCACGGACTCATTCGACATAATTTGATCAACAGGAACAAGGATTGCAGTAATACTGTCAGGATTATCAACAATTGCTCGTGCTTGCAGTGCATTGTTGAGAAACACAATTATTTAATTCAGTGAGTTTTATCTTGAGGAAATTTTCCTGTCTATTAATATTATTTTAGAATGATTGTATTACTTTCATTAGTTTTATAACTAATGTCAAATTAATTTTGTCCAATAGTTTTGTAAAAGTACTGGATGAAAGTATTCATGGATTGATGCTTCTTCAATTGATACCAGGAACAATATCCTTTTGTACAAATGGCTACGGACTTATAAAAGTAAGTTTGACTTTTTTTTTATTTTTTTTTTTTTATTCTAATTAATCATTAATTTTTTAATAGCATTTCTCGAACTATGCACAATTTTAAAATTAAGGAAATTAAAAAAAACATAGTTTTACATTTTGTACCGTTAATATCATGACACTTCAATTGTTTACATTATTCTATTTAATTTTTGAGGCACAGATTTTAGGTGTCTTCTCAAGTGCAATAAGAAAATTAATTAAATTTCTAGTATGCATTACTTTAACTAGATATTTTTTTATGTCTTAAGAAAATACAAAAAAAATATTCAATTAAAAAAATTAAGAATCCAAAAAATTACAGTCTAGGAAAGTGAGGGGTCTAAAAAAAACGGGTCCTCGTAAACATGATTGCAACTTTTTTTAGTTTACCAAAATTAAAATAAAAAATACATTCCTAATAAATGCAGATTTTATTATTGTCCAAGCTAGGAACAAGTCGAAAAAAATTTTTTTCGCTAAATGACCAATTTTTTTAAATTAAGTTTATTTTCTGATATTTACAAATTTTCTAAAAATAATAAAAATTTTAATTTATTATATCAATCTAGCTTAGATAATAAATATAGGTATATAAAAGGCTCACACTAACTTTCACGTCCGCCGATTCAGTAGAATTTGAGGTATCATTTCAACCATTTGAAAAAAAAATAGCTTAAAGTTTTCTGCTCTTTCCAAGCCAGTTAAATAACGTCACTATAATAGCTAGGTGTCTGAAAATAATTGTAATTTTTCAAAAATCCTTAAAAGAACATATTCTTAAAAGTTTAAACTTTAAAAATGCAAAAAAAGGTTTCTTTTTTTTTAATTCTAGACTCGAATACCCTTTGAAGTTAACAATCTGATGGTTTTTTCTATTGCTGTCATTGAAAGTTAAAAGTGAACAGAAAAGAAATGTGTTGTAGGCTTGTGTTGGAGCCTCTTACGCGTGATTAGGGAGATCCAGGTTCGATTCCTAGCTTGAGTCCGCAGTCCCATATTTTTTCGTAATTCTTTGTTTTCAATGAATTTTCAAGGAGTGATGATTCATTTAACACCTGAACAAATATTTAACCAACACATAACTAAACAGATTGTTTGCTGTGAAACTAACTCATAATTTTTCTATCATCTAACTTTTTTATCAATGTGCAAAAATTTGAAAAAATCGAAGAAATATTAATTAATACACAGTAAAAAATTTTTCGTCATTGTGTAAAGTGTAAAAATATTTGTGTAGAATATTATACTCTAGTGTGTAGAATTTCACATTCTCATGTGTTGATTTAACACACTAAAATGTTGAATTAACACTAGTTTATGTAAAAATAGTCAGTAACACAAATATTTGTGTTAAATTTGACGAACATTTTTTTACTGTGTACGTTTTGAAATGTTATAGTTGTAGAATTCTAAAACAAAAATTTTATCTTTGTTCAAACCTCAATGATAAAATTTTGATAAATTATAAATAAAACGATTTTGTTTGGTTTTAGAGCTATACTAATGGCGATATTTCGTCAATGATTTATCACATCATTTACATATTCGCAATAATGCCTATTTTTTTGACTCTGTGCTCGGTGTCCGATGATTTATTACAAAAGGTAATGTTATAACAATTACTTCAGTTAAATCGATTTGAGTTATGTTGATTTATCAGCAAAATTGAGTTTTTTTTTTAATTTTTCTTAACATGTTTAAATATGAATTTGTTTCTCTTCAGAACGAAAATATTAAACACATGTTATACAACCTGGAATGGTACAATTATAATAGTAGCACGAAAAAATTTTGGATAATGATGATAAATCATGCAAACAAATCAATTAAAATTACTGGAGGAGGGTTTTTTGTCATTTCACTTAAATGTTATAAAAATGTAAGTTGCTTAATAGATACACAAAAGGAACAATTGTATGTATTTAACTTCGAATATCTTTATTTCAGTGGTTCATAAATGGTGTGGAGTATTTATCTGTCCTAGCAGCAATAATGACAAGGAATTAAACAGATCTTGATAATATTGGCACAAATATGAAAACACAGAAATTTAAATCATTAACAAAAAATGATGGTTTCAAATTATTTCTACTGATACTGTACGCTATAAATAAAATGACAAAAAAGTTTTAATTTATAATTATTTGTTATTTTTAACACTTATTTTGGTTATGGTCGATAAAAAAACAACAGAATTAAGGTAATCTTTAGTATAATATAAATTTCGATGTTAGTAATAACCCATGTAAAAAAGGTGTGGATATAAAAAATAAAATATCGTGACGAATTCATATTCTGATTTACATATAAATTCCCGAAAAATTCAGGTTGAAATCATAGAAAATAATCATCGTTAGAAAATTGATAAAGTAATATGGATTCGGGAAATCATGATAAGTTGATTAATTCATTACATGACTTTTCAAGATTTCTCGGAAAATTCCGGTGGAACGCCGTCGGAAAGTTTGCGGAATTTTTCTAGAATCCTGGCAGAGTTCCGTGGAATTTTCACATATTTATGTCAAAATATGAATTCCTCAGGATTTCTTTGCGGAATCACCCGAAGAATTTCGCAACTTTTTTATACGAAAAATATAAAAAAAAGAAAGGTGTATAGTCACAAATGAGTTCACCTATGGTAATAATTTGATTAGTTATTATAACAAAGTGAGCCAAGGGGCAATGACAAATCACACGGAAAAAAAATTGTACAAAAAATTACGATTGTTACATCGTAATCCAGGAGAAGCCTTTCAACATCTTTACTTTGATAATTTTACATTCCAAAATTTATAATGTTTAATCGTAAAAATTTGTATATTGACTATTTTTACACGCATTTTTGAACTCCGCCGTCCGTCTTACAGCAACTAAGAAAATTTTATTTTAAATGTATATGTAATATCTCAATTTGTAAGAATGCAAAGGTAAAAATTAGTTGAACATCAAATTTAATCTTACCGACCAATTCCTCGCCTCTAGAAAAGGTGTAAGAATAATCTAGGAAAACGGTGGGGGAAAGAAGGAGGGGGAATTGAGGTGGACAAAGAACTCTGTCGGCCATCTGACGACAACATAAAAACATTTAAATTGTTGATGTATCATATAACCCGATCAAGGCTTCGTGACGTTGTTAGATTTAATGTGGCAACGCAGGTAAGTTCGAAAATTGAGGGAGTAGACTGTACGTCTACATACGAACAAGACTCTCACAGGGGGGGGGGGGATAAAAATGAAAGCTTAAAACAGAGCTTTATGGCTACACCTCCCTGCATGGGCCCCGCTGGAAACTGGTCGAGTTATTATAATATCGTAGGCCAATGTAGTCGTTGAATGGGATTGTTGTACGGTTTGACCGAGTACGAGGACAGATTGATATTCCATTCACATCTGTCCAGTGATAACACAGGCGTTTGAGGGCAGGGTTTTTCTTCGCTTGGGCCTGAAGTCGTGGTGTAATGAAAGTAAAGAATATTATTATCAAAAGTCCGTAATATACCTAATAGGGTGACATGTGCGTAGAGATGTGCATTTACCGGTATTTTGATTTTATATGACAAGACCGTCATAAATACCGTTTTGTGACCGTAAGTGACGTCACAAATTTTTTTTCAACACGTTTGTTGTGCAAATGACGGTCACAAGCCCGGTCACAATTGTTACCGTCAAATACAACTACATAGACGTCCCGTGACATAAATTTTGAGTTGACAAGGACAAAATAAACTCTACATAACCGCTAAAATACATTATTATTTGTAATTGAAGTTAATTCCACTAGATGGCGATAGTTTGTGACCGGCTCGTCATAACACTATCGGTCACAAACCCGTCTTGTGACGGTAAAAAGTTTGTAAAATTACTCGTCACGTGACCAGTGTACATCTCTATATAAATTACTAAGAACTTATGTTTTATTATCCTACGAAATAATTTATTATTCCTCTGCTAACATACTAGTTTGTTGCCACAACTTGTTTTATGTTGTCCTAACAAAAAACTTTTTCGTCAGTGCAAAATTTTTAATTTCCGTGGAAATAAGAAAAAATATCTAAAGATAGCGGACACTGCAGTTTCTATAGAACTTCATCAAAACTACCAAACACAACATGACCGAATTACAAAATAATTGATACACGAATAATATTATAATTGCATCGGTAATAAGCAATATTTCGGTAAACAAATACGTGATCGTAAAAATCACCAGGCGAGTAATTTGCATAACAAATAATACATTAATATTAGGCGCTTCTACAGAATCGCTGCCAATCAAATCGAATTAGTTCAGTGTATTGAACTACAGGAACAATAGACGTACGCATCTATTGTTAGCGCCAGCTCATTATTTACCAACTATTAGTATTCCCGGCGTAGTATTGTTTCGATACTTTTTGCTCCTGTCTATCAAAAAAAGTAACATTCTTTCGTTAGTCACTAAATTATGTACCAATAGTTATAAACTAATAAAGTACAGACTGATAGTTATATATATATAGCTGATAAATTATGATTATAGGATTATCGATTTATTAAACTATTTAAAACTCACTGCTAGTTTTAGAAGTCTCTCGGCAGCTTTTGCAACATCCATATTCTGCAAAAAAAAAAATACAAAATTACATTAATATAAAATTATAATTAAAGAAAATCGTTTTAAAAGAATTGATTGTCTTGATTCAAAAATTTATTTAAGTTAATTCTAAATCATCAAAATGAATTTATTCTTGGATTAAGAGAACATCATCTCTACGAAATACAATTAAATCTAATATCGGAAAATGAGATTTTTCAACATTAAAAATCATTTTGTTTTTCTTCGAGAATTTGATATTCTTGGTTCAAAAAAAAGTTTTTTTTTTTTTCATTCACAATACCAAAAAAAAAATTAAAATTAAAAAGAAAATCAAATTTCTTATTTAAACGCATCGTGAAAATCGTTTGAGACTTATTTTCGATGAGATAGAAAATCACAGAAATCCAAGAGTTGTTGGTATTTTTGAAAAAAGTGGGTAATATTTTGCACCAACGTTACCGCAGGTCTTAATCCTCAAAAGTAAAATTGTTAGGTGAAATATAAGTTATCTTGATTGTAAATAGTTAAGTACTTCATTGAATTCATAAAATTCTTGAATGTCAAACTCTATCTCCCTATCCTGGAATATTATTTTCTTGACCCCCTTGAAAAAAAAAGTATAAAAAAATATATTTTGAATATATCTAAAATATATTTGAAATATATAAAATATATATGAAAATTGGCCAAAAGTTTATTATTAAATAGATATTTATGTCATAAGGCCGTGAAGTGGCGGTTTTCTGACAGCGACGATATTTCGATATGAGCTTAAGGTTTGTGGCGGGAAGGTCCGAAACGGACGTAATTTTAACGTCCGAGGCGTAGCCGAGGACGGAAATTTACGCTCGTTTTCGAACATTCGCGTCACAAACATTAAAGCGAATATCGAAAAAAAGTCGTTGTCAAAATCGCCACTAAAAGGCCGAATGACATACAATATTTTTTGTTATTGTCGCTCCATAAGTTTAACTTTTGAGGGATAGGAGGCAAATAATGACATATTTAAATTTTATGAAGTTTCACAAGGGCAAAAAAATTAATTTTATAGTAATTATCTTTCTATTAATCTTAAAATCTTGCTCACGTCAAGAAAATGTAAATAAATTTTCATTAGTATTTATTTATGGCGTTGTTGTTATTTTATTAACATTAGGTCCGCTTCGTAATAAACTGCCAGCAGAGAAATAATTAGCGGCACTCAATAGTAACTAAGACTAAAAATTATCGGTCGGTACGCTAGAATGTGACTTTTTTTTTACAATCTCTCTCAATTTCGTCTGGGTGTACATGAAAAGTTCGTAAAAAAAAGGAGGGGGTAAAACTTCACGGCCTAGGCCGTGAAAAAAAGACGGTATGGGAGAGTCTTTAGAAAAGAGTCTCTTTACGGACGCCACCCAGCGCTTAAAAGTTGAACTTCTGGAGCGAGTATAACAAAAAATATATTTACTATACATAATTTATATATTTCGAAATATATTTTTTTTTTAAATTTTTTTTTCATGGGGGGATTCGCAGGTGAATTTATATCTTAAATCAATTCGAACTAAATATCTCGAAGCAAGAGTAAAATTTTGAAGAGGATATATTTTTGTTAAATCAAGTAGTTTTTTTTTTCAGTACTATCGTCTTTCAAAGAAAAAAATTTAAAAGTTATTCTAAAGTAATGGAGTAAAACCGCTCCTTAAAAAAATCCTAAAATTCAATAACCGCTAACGGACTGAATTGAACTATTCTGCAGACGTTTGCATTTCCAAAAATCGCAGTAAAGAGTAAGATCATTGCCCAATGCAATTATCTACAATATTGCGCCAACTTCCACAGATGGTCTTCTTAGGCACAAACTACGACTCACGACTAAAGCCCTAAAAATAATTTCATAGTTTCCACTACACTATACTTCTTATGTCTCTGATAAGAATGAGATAAGCGACAACAAAAATAAAAATTTAAAGTTAGTATTAAGAAAGATGAAAAATTGAAATTAAAACTGGTAATATAGTTTTCTTTTAGTAAAGAAACTGAATTATTGCATTAAGGGATTATCGAATTGATAATTCTAAGGAAGTATATGTGAATTCCTTGAATTAATTCGAAATTAATATATCTTGAAATAAGAATAAAATTTTGAAGAGAATTATTTTTTCGCATTAAATAGTTTTTTTTTATATTTTCAGTGTATGATATTGTGACGTCTGCTAAAATCTAAAAATTTTGTTTTTCTTCTAAATATATGTAACTTTTTATTTTTAATTTACAATTTATCATACCCTTGAAGTCTGTAGAAGAGTAATCTGGCCTAACTTTCCAAAGATTTGATGACACCCTTTCTAATTTTCGGATTTCTATTTTTTTTTGTCAATACCTTTCAATTTTTCTACGACTTTTACCTATTTTTGTATTCATAATACAGTGAAAGTATCATCTCATTTTCTATTCCAAATTGAAGACTCAAGGTAAATTTCGAAACTACTCATGAAAGTACCTTGATTTCCAAGAATTAGAAAATGCGATGACGCACGGACAATTGCCCTTCACTACCTTTCATTTTTTTTTTTTTTGGAATAATTTACCTATGAAGCCCATACAATCACTGATGCTGCTGATCATATAAATACCGCCCGAAAATCATTTTTTGGCAGTTCGATTTCGACCAGGATACCACTGGTTAGCTCCGCGTCGGTCGGCTCCGGGCATCAAATTCTTCGGAAGCACAAAGTACTCCGTGATACACGAGACAGTGCCTTGCTCGTGGTTAGGTTACATTTAGTATCACTAACACGGTAAATTCATTCGATATTTACCATAGTTATATTCCGTTTTCTTGCGAGAATCGCGATGTGTTTATTTTCTGCCGTTGAGCGTCGATTAGTGTTAAGTTTTGCGCTTAAAGTCGCGAAGATTAATTCATTATTTGTAATTACTCAGTTTCTCCGTGATACACGAGATCCGGTAATTCGGTTGTGAAAATATCTTAGCTTCGATTGAGTTTTTCTAAGTTTTCGCGTAAAATCGCGAAGATACAAATAATTCATTATTTGTAAATACTTAAATTCTCCGTGACGCACGAGATACGGTATTTCGATAGTGGAACCTACCCATAGAAGGTGAAAGGGCCCATTAAATTTGAGCCTCTCTACAGACTTCCAGGGTAAGCCGAAAACATTATCTACCTTTAAGACATTATTTTTTTTCTAACATTTGTGTTCTTTTATCTCTATCTTTATTAACCGTTTTGTAAACCTAAATTTGTAACACTTTTACTTGTTTTTCTCAATAAATTCAAACAAATAAACAAGTCGATTATTTCACTTTTACTTTTAAAATAAAATAAGATCTCCTTTACAAAATAAAGTTACAACTAAACAATAGAATAGGTTACTCGTGACCGAAGTCAGCAGGATCCATCATCCTTACTCTCTCTAAGTTAACACTTAGAGATAACGTTCGAGCTTGTGTACCGCTCCACACTCCAACGCAATTTTTAATTTAGCTCCCGAACGGACAAAGTGATAACGTTCGGATATTTGAGATTTCTATTTCATATTCCTTGCGCCCATCACTCACCCCGTTTGTGACAATATTTAAAAAAAATTATAATTTATTTCTGGTAACTGCTTTTAAAGGTCAACATGATTTCACAAACTTTCGAGTACATATTCTGGAAAATACTACATTTGTAGAAAGAGAAGTTGTAATAGAGCGGAATGGAGTTGTTCCTTAGGCAAGACATGCCATGAGCAGAAAATTAAACTTAGTAATTGGATGCAATGTACTTTTGAACTTAAAATTCATGATATGAAGATTTTGTCGTTAGAACTACATTTCACTTTATTTATTCAGTACATTTGTATCTATATCTATACTGAAGATAAATTCAGAACATATCAGAATTACAAGATGAACTTTCTTTCCAACAAGAAATAGATTTGTTCTTAAAAAAGTTTCAATTGTGTTATAAAGTTTCTTCGGTAAATTCAATTTTTTATTTCACTTCACTTTTTCATGTGAATTGTTTTATAAAAAAGGTTAAAAAAAATATCAGACACTTTTTGTAAATTTTAATCAATTTTAATTTAAAATTAAGTCTTTTTTATGTTTTTAATGTAAAAGCGATGTTCAAATGGACAAAATGTTGAATTGATAATGAAATAATTATCCCGTCTGGATCTTTTAATTATTTAAGAGCTTTTAATCTTAATTTAATTTCTGCTTTTTATAAATTTATTTATCTCCATACACACAAGCTGTATGACTGTTTCGCGCGAACACTACTACAAAAAGCACGATGAGAAATATCTCTGTGAATTCCGCAGTCAAAAGCACAACGCCATCCATGAAATATCTCGAGCTTTTGCTTAAATTCAACAAAATTTCGTCACAAAGTACTTTGTCAAGCGAAGAAATACACGGCATGTTTTATTTAAAAATCATCTAAGGAAAAAATGGGGTCGATAGACTTTTCTAAACAGAATTTGATATTTCTTAATTCTTTCAGAGTTAAAAAAATTTGAAAAACTCCAAATTGCACGTCTCAAATGCTCATTCTAATTTATTATTAATATTACTCATGTTAATTAATAGTGGAAGAACATTTTTTGGTAGTATTCCAAAGAAAATGTACATAAATAATTATTAATGTTGAAACTTGTTAATTAAGTTAGATACTTATTATTTTATCAGAATTATATATAATAATAACATTATCAACTGCCAGTAAGTAAGTAGTTTGATTTCCATGAAATGAAAAGAACCTCACCTTGATAGAAGTAAGTGAATTAATCTCAGTGCTGATGATATCAATTATCTGACTACATAAATTAGTAACCGATTCTTCAGCAATATGGTCCAGAAACGAGTCAGTAATTCGTGAGCGATAGCACAAAAATTCTCGACACTGAAAAGATTTGGGGCTTCCAATTTTCTTGATTGTGTCGTTCGATTTCAAAATACTGTCATGCAAATGCGCGAGTTTTGTTTCCAACGCCAATGTCGACGAGTAAAGAGTATACTTGTCACCGATTTCCTTGAATCCATGAGCGTCCAAGAAGTGCATGATGTTGGTCTTGTGGTACTCGGAGTGGCTTGAGATTTGGTCCAATTCATTGAATTTTTTCAACATGTCACGATGAATTAGATCCAGTTTTTTGTAACGGAGAGATCGTTAACCGTTGAAGGCCCGTTCTTCGTACCCAATTAGTTATCGACGGATCACAGAGCGCTGTGATCTAAAGCCCTCGAAACCGTAGATTGAAGTTAGTTAGAGGGCCTCAAGGTGGAGACGCTGGCGCGGTGAGAGTGGGAGAGTGTAGTTAAGACGGGAAGAAGAGAAAAAACAAACTGACAAGAAGACATTGTGACTACGAAGCTCATCGGCAATTTATTAACTGATTATTTATTTCTCGTGCTAGGCTCAATGCCAGCTTGCTTGTTAAATGATAAATTCTAATGCCAATTTGGGGTTACAGGTTTTACCAATATTATAAAGAATGTGAGTTGAGTGGTTGTTCGAGAGGAGTTACGCGAGACGGCGGACAAAGGTTTTTCCCGCGCACGAGATTTTTCTGGGTAACCGAGACAAGGCAAACAGACCTCCCAGGAATCGTCGAACAAGAAGAATAGAGGTAGAAAAGTCAAGTTTTAGTACAGAGAAATCCCTCTATATTTGACCCCTCTATATTAGACCTCCATTCATACACGGAAAAAAGTAAACTATAAAATTCAATCGGATTACTGTTAATTTTTATAGTTTCAAACAGTACAGCGGATATCCGGGTGGCAAAAATATAAATATTACAGAATTTAATATAGAAAGTGTAAAAGCCACAATTTATAATTTAATATCGAAAATAAATGATTAGTAGCCGTCACTATAGTAAATAACGACTCTGTCATCTTCAAAAATTACAGTTTCAAACAGTAAAAATTGCCGTTTTAATATATAGTCCATTCTATGAGAAGGGGAACTTAGATGAGGAGAAGGGAGTCTCAATCTAAGAGAATTTAACGTTTGAATCAGTAAAAATTCTACTCTCAAAACGTATATTTTACCAGTCCAAGCAAATCAATAATTATAGTTTGATTTTTAGCGTTGAGTTTAAAATTTACCATTTTAATTTGTAAATTTGACGTTGCTTGTATTGGAAATTTAGTAACTGTATTTTATATTTTTTACATATCATGCGATCATTTTTTAGGTACCAAATGATAAATATCACAGTCAAAATTCTTAATTATTATAACTTTTACATTTTCGACATTCACATAGCGAGTATTACTGTTTGAAATAGTATTTTCTTCTATATAAAGTATAAATTGTAGTATTTGAATGATAAATATTATAAAGTGATTAGTAAAATCACGATTTTACTGTTTGAAATAGTAATTTTTAGCAGTTGATCATTACTTATTATAAATCGATTATTATTTATTACAGTTTACTTTTTTCCGTGTAAGATAATTAATTATTGAATTTTCCTGTTGAAATCTAGCGGCGAATCACAATTTACGAATCAATTTTTCAGCAATATTAAATTTGTAGAAAATATTAGTAAAATTTAAAAAAACATTGTAGAGGTTATTGATGGCTTTCTTAATGATGCTTTTGAGTCGAAAATAATTCTTCTGATAAAAAGTATTTATGGTCACTGCTGGTTCGTGTACTGATAAGTTTTACTAATTTGTAACGGGCAATTTTTCCCAATTTTATCCCCTTTGGCTCGATATAGAGCTCGCCGGAGTCCAGGGTTGAAAACAAAAGGGAATAATCTCGGTTATTAAATCAAAATACTCAAAGTGTCCAATTAAATAATAATACGCGTAATTAACTAAATAAAAGTTCTGTATTTTAAAATAAAATATATATGTACATCAAACTAAGCTAAACAAAATATATATATATAGTTTAAACAGAGTAACGTTGTATCACACACACAAGTATTCAAAATGGCGTAATACCAACAAGATGGCCACGGCGTACAACAATTATCGCGGTCAAAACTAGTCTCTGTACGATATACACGGTCCCGGTGGAGTCTATTTTTCCCTCCCAGAGAGCAAACGCGGTCTAAGGTGCAAAACCCCTAAATCACCCAACCTCCCTTCGAGAATGAGTGGAGTGTATCCGCCTCACCCTCGCCTACCGAACTACCCCAGAGAGAGATCGGAGTGTATCCCTATCTCTCCCATCTACACGACTTATGATCACCTACCGTACCTCAGCTGAAGGCCTTGGCACGGGGAGTCGCACTTTCATCCGGTCGGTCCCTGATACCTACCTGGGTCTTGGTAAGACTCCAGGTAGAGTATCATCCTCTAGAATTACTTGGTGAAGAGTATTCGCCCGAGTAATTCTCCGGAGAAAGAATTCGCTTTTCCGTGATAAAATTTTGGACTTTATTACTTTCCCAAAAACTCACTTACCACGAACCGGAATGATCGTTTTTGCCATCTATCCGACGTCAGTGAACTA
>CAJNRD030001118.1:12590358-12634718 GCA_905319865.3 Cotesia congregata
TACAGTATGTTGATTTTTACAATGCTGCCGTCTACAGAATACAATTTGAATTATTGAAAATTACTATGTTATTTAGTAAATTTTTTTTCCGTAAGAGCAAGTGAATAAGGACGCATACTATATGTTTTAATAAAAGAGAGACAGAGTCTAGTAGTTTGCGACGCCACCACCGAAAGATGACCAACTACTGTATGGAGGGTCTTATTATGTGACTGAATAGAAAAGTTAGGTATTCCTTACGATAGCGTAAGGGGATAAACCTTGGGCTTGTGTCGGAGAGGGCACCGGGTTTGATTCCTCGGTGAAACAGAATTATTTTTTCGATGACCTACACTTCTTTTTAATTTGAGTGATAGAAATTTACAATGTTGCATCGCATAAATTATATTGTTTGAGTTCTGGTCCGGCACTACAATGTTTTATACTAAAAATTACTATGTTACCATTGTAATTTTTCATAGGATTTTCTCTCCGTGTACGTACACTGAACAAAAAGTTGTGCTAAGGTAACGATCGAGATTGTTACTAAAAGCTAAACAGATCGTTCCCGTAACGAGACCCTTGTAATTATACAGTAGATCGCGCTGAACATGAAATTTCTTTTTCAGTACATGGGTAAAAATAAAATTTTGTCGTACGATATCTTTGAAACACGTTAACCGATTAAGGTGAGCGACATGGCGTTAAAAAGTGTTTATTGAGACTTTTTTTTTGGAGTCTTACGCGTCAGCCTTCTGGCCTAGACACATGGGATTTTTACGTCCCTTCTTACTATTTATTGTGTTTGATGTGCCGAACTACACATCTTAACCTCCTATCCGCGGCTGTGGCCGTCTTACAGTCTGTACCCGCATTCGCCTGTGCCCCACCCTTAGCACAGTGACCAAGGAAACCACAGAAATCTGGCCAGGATACAGTCGGCACGGGAGCAAGCCTTGGAAATCGCAGAAAAATTGCGACTGCCAGGGCTCGAACCCACGCCTGAGCGACTGTTGTACGGGCAGTTTAAGACTTAAACCGCTCGGCCACGCAGTCGCCTTTGATTAATAGATTTTTTTCTCATATTTAAAACTGCAATTTTCTCGATTTTTTTTATTTTTTGAGATTTTTTTTTAATTTTAAAACGTCAATAGGACAAGAAAACTTCAGATTCAAATTCAGTGGAACAAAGTACATAAAAATCATACTCAATCTGAATCCAAAAAATTTTTTTCATCTCGATAATTTCGATTTTTCATGATTTCTTGTCTTTTTTTCGGTTTTTTGCAATTTTTTCAAATTTTGACGAATCAAGGGGCTACTTAATGTTTAGATTTAGATTTAGTGAATTGACGTACATAAAAATCATACTTGATCTGGGTTCACAAAAATTTATTCATCGCTGTGACTGCAGTTTTTCGCTATTTTTTGGGTTTTTTTTTTGCATTTTACTCATAATTTTGAGGGTGTACGGGCAATACTGACTTCAGATTCGGATTTAGCGCGTCAAAATACATAAAGATAGGTCTGGTTAAAAGTATAGACCACGTTTTTTTGTGGGCCAGTGTAATGAATACTACTTAAATATATTTTCTATTTATTTTTTTAATTTAAAAACTAAATTTTATTATGTTTTATAGATTTTATAATCTTGATATTTTAAATAGAATGGTTACTTCTCTTTTACACTGGTATTACTCCGTTTTACACCGATTTAACACCGGTATTTCAACACCGGAAAGTTACACCGGTGTTATTTTACTTTAACACCGCACGGTCCATTAGTCCATTAGTCCATTAGTCCATTTTTAACATCGCTCTTTTTACAGTGAAAATACCATTCTCATAAAATTTCAAAATACCTAATTTTTTATCATTTTACCGTATTTTTTATTGTTTGATGATATATGATAACCTTGGTTTTTGTTTTTAATATTTTTTGACATATTTAACACATAAAAATTAGTTGTTGCACTCACCGTGAAAGGTTCCAGCGAATTTTTCACCGAAGGTATCATCCATTGTTGACAAAGTGACATCACTACTTGGCACCCGACGAACACTTCAAAAATTCTTTTCATTAAAAACCTAAAAAAATAAATATTTTTTAGATGTTATGGAAAAAAATTATTATATTACCTTAAGATTTATAGATTATATATTAAAGCAACGCTTGTAGTGATTTTAATAAAAACATATTTGTATTTAGTATAATTTTATTAAATAGTAATAAAATTTTATTTGGGACACAACTCTCATTTATTTTTTGACAATCAAATTTATTAATATAAAATAGAATTAATGCTCATAATATACAATGTTCATTAATATGTAGCGATGTTTAGAAAAAAATCCAAATATGTATTTTTATTCCTAGTGGATGAATTTATCTCTCAGTGAAGAAACAGATATTGTTATAACAACAAATAATATGGGTCATTCCATATGTCAAATCGACCAATAGTTGGAATCGACCCCTTTCGATTTGGATGAATTTTGGTCAGAAGTTTTCTTTTATCCTTTTATCATAAAACGAAGTTCTGCCAAAGGAAAAAAAATAAAAAAATTTTTTTCGAAAGATATACAAATTCAAAATTTCGCGATTTCTCCCGTTTTTTAATTTTGTTTTTGCAATATCTCGAATGCTATTATAGATACAGGAATGGGCTTTTGTTTGTTTAAAAGGGGACACTTGGGGCTATTGAAAAATAAATATTTTGAAAAAAAATTTCAAAAAATGCCAAATTTGTCAAATTTTGAATTTTTGAAAATCGTCAAAAATGAAGACCGCTATTAAAATTTTTTGAATTTGAGAAAAAAATTTATTTTTGTTTTTTGCAACTTCTATACAAGTTAAAGTTATGCAGATACACAATATTGTAATTTTGAGTATTTAGAAATCAAATGCACGACGTGAAAATATTAAATAATAAATTAATTTCAACTTTTATTCATTTTTTAGACATAATCTTGCATCCTTAAAATACTTCATCCTTAACGCATGATAGAATTTGTTAATTGTCCATTTTTTTACTTCATTTAAAGTTGTTGATGCTACTTGACGTCTTATTAACATGGGAATAATTTGTAATTTGAGATTGAGAACTATGTATGTGCAGAAATTCGTAAGTAAATAAGTATTCGAAAGAACGAAAAAAAATTGATATTCTCATGAAATCATTTCTAATTTTTATAGAAAATTAATATCTGTTTGAGTTATTTGAGGTTAAAAATTGTAATTGAAGTGAAGAAACGCACAAAATATATCATGCATTAAGAAAATAAAAAATTATATCATGCGTTAAGCCTGACTTTTAGATTATCTCTAAAAAATGAATAAAAGTTGAAATTAATTTATTATTTAATATTTTCACGTCGTGCATTTGATTTCTAAATACCCAAAATTACAATATTATGTATCTGCATAACTTTAACTTGTATAGAAGTTGCAAAAAACAAAAATTAATTTTTTTCTCAAATTCAAAAAATTTTTTTTGAAATTCAAAAATTCATATCTTTGAAAAAAAAAAAAAACCCCTATCCAAAAACTTCAGAATCTTTTAAGATCATTACAAGGTACCATACAAAAAAAATTGAGCCAAAATTTTAATGGCGGTCTTCATTTTTGACGATTTTCAAAAATTCAAAATTTCACAAATTTGGCATTTTTCGAAATTTTATTTCAAAATATTTTTTTTTCAATAGCCCCAAGTGTCCCCTTTAAAACAAACGAAAGACCATTCCTGTATCTATAATAGCATTCGAGATATTGCAAAAACAAAATTGAAAAACTGGAAAAATCGCGAAATTTTGAATTTGTATATCTTTCGAAAAAAATTTTTTATTTTTTTTCCTTTGGCAGAACTTCGTTTTATGATAAAAGAAAACCTCTGACCAAAATTCATCCAAATCGAAAGGGGTCGATTCCAACTATTGGTCGATTTGACATGGAATGACCCATATCCTTAAGCTAAAAGATTGATATAGTGGTGGTAAAAAAAATTTTTTATCAAGAATGCTTACTGAGAAAATAGTTTTTATTTCTTCAGCTAAGAAATGAAATTGTTAAAAATTTTCAACAAATTAATTTTTGATTACAACATTGGCTAATTTTTTTCAAAATAAATTTTTTTTTCTCAATGTAGATTAAGTGAATTGTATTCATTTATTCAAACAATAAAGAACAATTAATTAAAATCAAATAAAAATCGTGAAAATCGTACAAAGAAAAAGGCGTCTCTTTACATTGTCGTGAAGTGAAAACCACATAATATAGCCCAGAAAGGTTAAAAACAAAGCGTAAAAACTTCAACTCGTATACATCACTTGGATCTATCGACGTTGTTGCCTCCTTTTTACGTCCCACAACAATAGTCTTCACTTCACTATTTCAGTTACTGAAATCTAATTCAACGAGTGCCTTCTGCTGCTACTATAGTTATTCTTTTTTTGTTCTTTATTTTCTCCATCAACTCCTCTGCTTTTTTTAATGCAACCCCCTTAGTTGGTATGGGTGTTATACGTTTTATTTTTAACTCATTTTCTCTTTACTTTTCACTTGTTTTATTCATCCTTTTACCTTTTTTATTCTTTAAGCTCATGAACAACAGAAGAGCAAGAGCAAGAACAAGAACAAGAACAAGAATAAGAATAAGGAGGCTTCAGGAATGAGGAAAGTAAAGTTTAACGATAGAAAAGACTTGTAGATGAGCAAGAAACGAGAGATAGCAACTTGAAGCTCATTAAAGAAGCAAAAACTTATTTGAGAAAAAAAAGAATTATGATGAAGTTAAAAAAATGATTGTTTTTTTTTTTTTTTTTTTTTTACGTATTGAATAGTGAAATTGAATGGGATAAGAAAAAATAAATTTTTAAAGAAAAATCTTGTTACAGAATTGAATTTATAAAGATATAGAGTTTCCATAAAAAGTTTCCATCGATTTAATGAATCAATATTAACAAAGCGGAGAATTATTGAAAGTTTTTATGATAATTGATAGTTTTCATTATTCGATTCCGCGGAATTTTATTATTTTATGATGTTAAGTAAATACCTTTTCCGGATTCTCTCCGTGCGGGGGAAATTCAATTCATAGCAGAGTGTTGGAGCGAGGATGTAATAAAATAAATCACGTAGATTAAGATTATCTGGATACTGCACTAATGTTGTTTTAATGTTACGGCTGTCGTGAACAGAATCATCGTTCACGTCATTTTGGTCCCCTAGAACCGCTGAAACAGAAATTATTGACCAAGTTAGATTAATGAGTACAATTATTATTATTATCATTGTTATTTTTATGAGAACAGTCCAGCACGATATGAAAGTCAGCAAATGCTTCAAACACTTGTTTTAAAACAATAATTTTATTTAACTATTAGAAAAAAGTATCAAGAGAGTTAATATAAATAGTTGCCAAAATAATTATAAAATTCTAAGAATTCTCCAAAATTGTCATCAAAAATATAATTTACAATTTTTTTATTATTGTAACAATTAAAAAATCCTGGATATGGTTCACTTGGCAGGCTATCCCTGGAACTTCCTGTCATATTCAAGTTCAAAACACTCAAAAACTTTTCTATTGCAAAGTCTAAGGCTCTCGAAGCTCAAAACATAGCTTCGAGCTCGAAAATCTAATTACGGTCGTGGAAAAATATTTCTTTGAAAATTTTGCTTACAAAATTATAAGTTATTTGAACAAAATAATTCAGCTATTTCAACAACAACATTTGTTATACCAACTGGGGTCTATGTTGAATCATCAAAAAAATGTTTGTTATTCTGACATAATAATCTTTTTATTTCAATAAATCGATAGTTGCATCCAACTAAAATATTTGGTTGAATTAACTAAAAGATTCTGCTATAATAACAAAACTGTTTTGTTGTTGTAACATATAAATTACTTAATATAATGTAGACTTTGTTAACAAGATTTGTTATCTTTGATTGTTATCACATGATTTGTTATCCCTATGCTAACATATTCACTTGTTACCACAACATTTGTTGTTCCAAAAAACTTTTCTTTTTGCGTGCAGCTTCAATGATCCTTGCATTATAGTCTTTACAACTTTGATAGCGGCAATCCTCACATTAACGCAGTCGTAAGATTTTCCATTCAGGTTGTTACATTTACAAATGTAGTCAAATCTAGTATTTTTTATACTTGTATATTAAGAATGATTTTACAATAAATATAAATATTAAACTCTTTCAATATATCACTGAAAATTAAATATTCGAAGGATATACTCTTCTACTAAAAAATTGATTAAAAATCTAATGTATACTAAATAAATTAGACACGAAAAAAATTTCAAAACAGCCAAAAAAAACAGATTCCATTATTTGTAATTTTTCAACAAAGTATTCTGAAATTTTTTTTAATTTTTACTGGAAAATTTCACATTTTTGTTAATACTTTGTTTAGACTAAGCACCTTTAATAGAAAAGATACATAAATACCGCAAACATCATATCTACAACGAATTTCCCCTGTAAAATCGATTATTACCATAATTTAATTGAATTTTTCTTATCAATAAATCCAGAATAAAAAATTCCCTATACTATCCTATTCTCATAATAATAAAATATTAATATATTTAAATAAAAATGTAAAGTAAATTCACGGAATTTAAAATGTAAAGTAAACCGACAAAAAAGCACAAATTGATTAAAAGTAGTGTGGGTACTGATAGAATTTCTGCAATTATCCAAATCCGATAATCCCAATCTGGAATTCAAATTAGGACAAGATTGGGTTCGAACGTAAAACTTGAAATAAATGCAAATTTTAAAGGTCGAAATCTTTCGATCATATTTTGTGATAAATAAAAAACTTTTTATCGCTAGTTGCCACTTTCCCATTCATCTGCATACCCTTCTACATGCATACACATATATACAGTATGAACAGTATCATCATCTTTATATCCTGCTTCTTTGGTTTTATCTCTTACGCCTTAGCGTTACGTACCCTAAAAAAAATATTTTTGAACTGAACGACATGATACCAGGGGATTACGGCAACAACGCGCAAAAGATCTCCGACCTCTCAATCCCGATTTCTTTTGATTTTTTTATTATTTTATTTGCTCCTTTTTTTCCCATCTCTTTTCGCCTTCCGACTTGGACGTTTTACCGTCATCATCTGATCCCCCGTTGCCTAAACTGGCTTCTCACTCTCTCCCCTTCCTCCCCTTCATCTCCTGATTCGAGCTTTCAACGCCTTCTCGTGCCAACAACGTAACGAGCGCGAAGCATTTGCCCCAAATGAAATTCCCGACATTTTTCTTTATTGCTTGTACTTCAAGATGATCCTTGTTCTATCAACAGAGACTGCTTCTCTTGCTAATAAGAAATAAAAAAAAAATATGTAGGTACATAAAAAAAAAAAAATTTAGATATTTAACATCTTCCGGTAGTATAATTTGACTTTTTTTTCTGATCCTGATTGGAAGCTATCGGAACATCAGAGCAATTTTCGATATTAAAAACTTATGGAATTTTAGATATTTATAACTGTGAAGGGATGTATATTGGCAGATTGGAATCCTTGTTTGTTATGATTGTTATAATAATAATAATAATCATAATAATAATAATAATAATAATATTTGCATTTATTGATTTTTGTATTATAATACGACCATTCGTTTATTTATCACGATGTTGTGCAGAATTTTATGTTAGTTACATTTATATATGTATGAGTAAATAAGACTTTCGCTACTCGTGTGTATGCACACATACTCCGCTCGTTGTGCCAATTCTCTCATCGCCGATAACTCCATCTACTTAATAATAATTACATAATATACTATTAGATTGGATTAGTAATAATTATGTTTATTATATATTTAGAACAAATAGGTCAGATTTATTTGATTGATTTGCATGATAGATTACACTTGCGCATAAAATGTAATCAATCCAAGAGTTGCTATATTAGTTAAGCAGTCTGTTAATAGGTGGCGCCTTTTATAGCCTTTTTACCTAGTTGAGTGTATTGCCAACCGATGGCGCTGAATTTTTTTTTTTTTATAAAAAACTTTTTGACTAATTTTGATAATTTAAAATTTTTCAATTTTTTTTTTTTGTTTTTCGCCTATAGAATAAATCACAAGTCTTAACATGGTATCAAAATTTTTAAAATTGGTTGAGAATTGAAAAAAAAATCTTGCTACAATACAAAAAAAAGTACTTTTTAACAATAATATGAAAGATAATTTTATTTTGTTATAAATAATTAGGCCTAATAATTTTTTTCCAAACACTTCATATAACGCCTAAGTCTAATTAAGTTACACCTATTGATCAAGGAGTTATACCTATAGTAAGAATTTTTGAGTATGATTTTCTAAACTCGTAAAGTTGGTTAGCATGATTTCTCCATAAGGGCTTGACCGATCGGTTTTAAATTTTCACACAACTTTCGTAGACCTATTCCCCAGGTATAGTTTGAAGAGATACGATTTTTAACAATTACTTTGATTTTTTAGACCTTGAAGTTGGACATTTTTCCAAAAATCGCAACTTTTTTTTGAGAATTTGCCATTTCGTCAATGAATTAAAATTTTGACTGTTTTTCCGATTGTTGCCGACAATTACCATGTACTAAATAAATTTTTTGGGATTTTCGATTTGATATATTCCAAACAAGAGATATTTTGCTCACTGCCTGATACATTTTTGTGGTAAACCTCCAGAAGATTGTCTACAGTAGTAGTACAATATAATATTTTTAAAAACAGACAGTGGAGTTTTAAAATATAAGAAATTTACTATATTTATATATTTTTTAAATAATTTTTTAATTGAAGTCTCTTAAAAAAAATTAATAAAAAAATGTGTTTTTTTTTTTGCTTCCAGCTGGGTACAATTCTCTAATGATAATCCGGGACTAAAAGTGAGCAATTATAAAAAAATTTATTGAGAATCTTAACGAGCTTAGAATATCCATTAATAAAAATATCTATTACAGTAGAATTAGAAAAGAATAAGCAATGAATAACTTGAAGCGTTGGCACTTTGCCACAGATTTATCAGTAAGATAAGTTTTAAACCCATTAGATATAAAGAGCTTTAAGATTATCCGTGTACCTATGGGGTGTGTCTTTGGCGTTCCGCAATTTAGAGGCGTCTGCACAATTGCCTGGTGAAAATTGCCGACGCTTGTTCTTACCGGGAAAGCTCGTTCCTCGTTGTCGAAAGCTCGAGCCTCAGAGTTAATTTGCGAGATTCTTTTCTTTATTTCCAGAGGTTTGCTTCTTATAATTTTTTTATTCTTTTTCATCCCCTTTCATTCTATGTCTTCTTTGCCTCTTTTTTACTTTTTTTCTTTACTTTTTCGTTTCTCAACGGCGTCTTGTAAGATATATGAACCCATGCTAGAACTCAAGAAGGTATTCCGACGGGATACAAAGAAGGAATTACGTTGGATAAAGTCTCGTGGGCGTGATTGAAAAAAAGTAAAGTTATATAATGCTTGTTATAAAATTAAAAAAAAAAAAAAAAAAAAGGGGTAAAAGAAAATGGAAAAGAATTTAAAGAACCTTTTCAGCATTCCTTTTGAATAGAATTTCATTTTATTATATTCGCTAATTAATAATTAATAATCGATTATTCAGTTAATTACGTAGAAAATTTGCTTAAGTTATCGAATAATTAACAAACTTTAGACGCTTTTATAATTGACGTGATTATTCTTACGAAATTAAAATTTTGTTTTTAATGCTCATAAAATGTCTGCCACGTAATGATGTGCGGTCGTATTTTCTCTAGAAAAAATTTTAATAGATATGTCTGTAAAAGAGTGAGCATCACGCGACGATTGTTTAGGTTGATTGACTTACTGTGAAATATAGTTGAATGAGCATTTTCAGAAACTTATTTTATACAAAATTACTTTACGACACGCAATAACGTGCAAGGCTACTTTATTTGTATTCTGGTTATTTTGTCTTCACTTTATTGCCACTGATTTTTTAATCTTTCGCATATTTTATTTGCAAAGATGTAAAAACCCTCATTTTATAATTTTTTTTTGTAAATTTTATAATAATAACTAGCAACCTTGCAGTCACTATGTTACTGCCGTGATTTGTGGACTATAAATAAATAAAATTTTAATTTATTAAATAATGACTTTTGTTAAATTGCACTGTACTTTCTTAATTATTGACGTTTTTAAAGATATAAGCTCATCCTGA
Source organism: Cotesia congregata (assembly GCA_905319865.3). NCBI lineage: Eukaryota > Metazoa > Arthropoda > Insecta > Hymenoptera > Braconidae > Cotesia > Cotesia congregata. The sequence goes on from CAJNRD030001118.1 coordinate 12,600,559, forward strand.
TGTTACACTCATCAAGAGCTTTCATTTGAGTACCCTCATGCATTTTGATATATTTTTTATATATAAATATGTAAAATATATGAAAAATTGATGTGGGTGCTCAAATGAAAGGTCTCGATGAGTGTAACATCGGGATGAGCTTATATCTCTAAAAATGTCAATAATTCACAAGATACAAGGTCATTTCTTAATTATACATCTAGAGATAGAGTATTATCGAATGCAGCCTAAATGCTTATCATTATAAATTGACTATTGGTGAGAATGATATGAAACCGTGAAAAGGCACAACCGGGCCAAGCCCGCATGGAAAAATATATATGCGAAAAATATATGCAAATATATATTTTCACATATATTTTTTTTGCGCTAAATATATGTCCGCATGTATGTTCACATATATGCGTGCATATATGTCCACATATATGTGCGCATATAAGTGTCTAGAGATACACAGAAAAAAATTTAACTTGAATCAAGAAAATAATTTTCAAAAATTTAACTTTCTTGATTTTAGTAAAAAAATTCTCAAACTTAGAAATTTTTAACTTCCCGCTAAGAAAATCGAAGATTTTCAAAAATCGGGAAGTTATTGTTTTCACCCCGTTTTACAAAAATCGAGTTTTCATCAGATCTCGACGTTTGAAAGTCACAGGAAGCTTCCCTGACTATCTGAAAACAATAACTTCCTGAATTTTGAAAATCTTCGATTTTCTTAGCGGGAAGTTAAAAATCATTTTTGAAAGTGGTTTTTTTGGAATATCTTTTAAACGGCTCGAGCGATCAACTTCAAAAACTAATCCGCCCTTAAGCTTGAAAAACCACGCCGATCGGCACTAATCCGGTCAAAATCGGTTGATTCTTTCGAGAAATAGCGTGAACGAACGGAAACCGAAAAAAGTTTTTTTTTCACATAACTTCGATATTTCTTTTCGGATCGTTTTTGGTGAAATGAAATAATTTTTAGAGCTCAAAAAACCGCGTTGATCGCCGCCAAGAACGTAATAATCGGTTGATTGGTTCGAGAGATATCCTCGTCAAAATATTTGGAAATAAGGATTTTTTCAACATAACTCCGACATTTCTTGGAATAACTTTCAAACAGCTCTACCGATCGATTCCAAAAACTAATCAGCTCTTAACATCATGAAACCACGTCGATTGCCACCAAGCTGGTCAAAATCGGTTGATTCGTTCAAGAGATATCGTGAACGAAAGAAAACTGGAAAAAGTTTTTTTTCGGGATTACTCCGAAATTTTCGGTTCAATCAGTTAAAACCTGAAAATAACTTATGAGGATGATAAAACTGCGTCGAATGTCGTCAACCGCGTGAAAATTGGTTGATCCATTCAAAAGTTATTGCGGTTTGAAAATTCCGAAAATAGTGTTCTATGAAACTTCTATCAGACTTTTGAGCTAGGAGAGCTCAAATGCATAGAAATATTATTTCTTTGAACTCAGCGAGCTCAAAATATCACATAAATTATATTTTGAGCTCAAAAATCTCAAAAATGTCATAAGTACAATTTTAAGAACCCAGGAATGGAATTAGCGGGAAGTTGCACAATGTATCTCTGCATATATGTCAGCATCTATGTGAAAAATATATGTTGACTTTTTTTTTGCGTAAATAAATGCTGCATATATATTATATATGCGACATATATTTTTGACATATATATTTCTCCATGCGGGAGACTTTTAAAATGATACCAAATTTAACCATAGAAACCCATTATATCATATAAATACACTGGCCACAAAATTTTTCTTATTCTCTTTATAATATAGATAATAGTAATAATTAATAATAATAACAAAATATTTACTCACGCTGTAAATTATTATAGGACAATGACTGTCTTTTTAAACGTGGAGTCGAAGGGTCCTTCATACTTGCACGGCACCACATATTTACTTGAACATACGACCATAATTTTAAAAAAAGTACTGCATACAACATACAAACATACACAGCTCCAACTGTAACAAAAAAATAAAGCCTGATTAACTAATGGGTAATCGATTAATTTTGTAAAGTATATTAAATTTAACCTACATCGGAAATATTTATTACAATTTTAAGCGGCTTATTCATTTTATCAGATTTAAGCGGGTAAATTTCAAATCAAGTTTTTAATCTGCCAGCTCATTGAAATTAAATGTCGATTATTAATTTAAAACATTTACCAGTTATAAAAAATATTTATGCGTCGAGCAGAGTAGATTAAATACACGGCTTAAAGCATTATTCTTGATGGATTATTGATACAAATATAACCAACATTACGTGCGGTGAGTAATTAGTGTAATAACTAACGAGGCGGTAGGCGATTTCAAAGTTCGCTGGTAGATTCTCGCTTAAGGTGGCGGAATGGATGGATCATTATGATAAATATGTTTGTTTTAAAATCTCAGGGAGTAAAAGTTTTAAAAATTAGGAAAATTAAATATTAAAATGAATTAATAGTCCATAAATTTAAATGAATTTCAACCCTTGAATGTGAAAGTAAACGTCTACCTGCATGAATATATACGACTAAAACAAATCTATGTTATTTCTCGGGACTCGTTGTCTCAAATCCTTAGACCGAATAGGGAAATAATACAAGAATAAAGTAGTGAAATAGGTATTGTAAGTATAGCTATAGAGGTTTGAGGTATACAGTGCTTTTGTCCCTCAAACTTGATTATCCCATGGGAAATTCTGGAGAATACGTTCGTATTACTCGAGCCCTTCTCGTACAAGTAATCGTCTGACTTTGTATTTACCTACATCACTTATTCTATTTACTCAGCGGTACTTAATATAACTCTTCTATTGAAATTACTTAAATAATAATTACATTTATACAAAATTCAATTTAAAATTTAATCAAGTTTCCAATTCATTTATTTTTAAATTATATGTTTTAATCTTCAATTGTAAATATTAGTAGAAACTATATTTCACTAAAAGCCACTTATCGGGCGAATTTGATTCAGATTTTTCATTTATTAAGCAAACAATTGTTACTATAATGGAATTTTAAGGGTGTAGTCTAGTTTGTTGGCTAAAAAAAAAAAGTGTGTGTACTTATGTACGCTCGTAAAAAGTTATACTTCTTTGGCGTAACTAGATAAAATCAAAGATGAAATCTTTCTAAAAATTGTCGGTGAATATTTTTAAAAAACTTATGGATGAAAGTAAATATATATTAGTGATAAATTTAATTCAAAAGATTTATTAGTCCGACTAATTATTGTGTATTAATTTAAAGAAAAATAAATGCCGCCATTAGCCAATATTAAATGTATATCTATATATTGAGAAAAATCATATGGTTACTGCTCTCCCCTTACCGCGCTATAGAGTCGACACCTATCCCCACCCAGCCTAGTGCTCGTATTACTTTAAATACAGTTTATTTAAATATCATAAAAAAATTATTTCTACATAATTAAAAAAATCTGGAAATCGGTTGACCGCGTAGGGCAATCCTAGAACCTCTCGCTAAGTATGCATTCAAATTTGAAACACCTTAAAAAGTGTTTTTTGGTTAATATTTGAGCTTTTCAAGCTCAAAACACAATTTTTCACATTTTGAGCTCCTCGAGCTCGAAATATATTTATTAATCAACTTTAACTTTTGAATGCATCGTTCGATTTTCAATTTCAAAAAAGCATTCGACGCAGTTTTTTAAGCAAAAAAAAAATGTATGAATGGTTTCATTATGATTTTTTCACACGCTTAAAAGTTGTTTTTAAAAAACATAAAAATTCAAATTTTTTTTTGTTTTTTTTTTCTTCGGAATGGCTTGATGGATTAACTCTCAAATCTAATCAGATCTATAGGTTTTGATAAACCCTTTCGAATGACGTGTCGTAGAATTCAATCGGTTGATTCGTTTTTGAGAAACCGTACGACAAAAATTTATTTACACACATACACATACACACACACGGCCGGACATCTCGGTGAGAATAGTCAGAATGGCTTCCTGGGACCTCAAATCGTGGAAATCCGATGAAAACTCGATTTTCGAAAATCGGACCGAAATCAATAACTTCCCATTATTGGAAAATTTTCAATTTTCTTAGTGGGAAGTTGAAAATATATATTTATATATATTTTATTCGGAATAATACAAAACACGTGTTGTAGGTTCAGAAACACTTGAATAAAGATCGTGAATACAGTTGCCAGATTTCACGCAAACATACGTAGATGTCCTTACTTTTACTTTGTTGGTAACTTTTTTTGAAAAACGAAAATGTTGACTAGCTAACTTCAGGGTGTCGGTTTTTCGTGACAGTGTGCGCGCGCATCGTAAAAATTTACTCTCATCATTTTTCCCTAACGCCCCAAAAGAAGTATAACTTCAAAAATATGGGGTGCATGGTGTCAACATTTATAAATATTTTTTATCCTGCTTAGGCCCAAAATTCGGATTCTATCCATTCTATCTGAGACCCAAGTGATACATTCTATCCTCGGTTTACCTTTCTATCCTCGGTTTACCCATTAGTGCGCATGTGCGATACTATGCGCGTCAGTACTCACACGCATCAAGCTTCAGAACAGCTGTCACGACGCCATTAGTGCAATATCTCGGCAATAAAAACACATATCAATTGTGATATAATTTACGTGATTTAGTTAATAGTTTATGAAGTTAAATAATTATAAAACAATAAAAAAACTAAAATGAGCTCATCTCAAACGTCAGTGATGAGTGAGAGTGGCAAAGAGGGTACTGACTACATTCAAGCTAATACTTGTCTAGTTCAGAAAGTAAGTTTTATAATAATAATTATAATAATAATAATAATAATTGAAAATTTAGTTAGCCGACATTTAAAAATTTTTTATAATTTTTTTTTTAATTATTTCAAAAAAACAAACAAAAATTTCATTTATAAAATTTTAATTTATTTATTAAATTATTATTTATTTTAATTTAAAAAATTAAAAAACTATAAGTGCAATTTTTTATAAATATTTTAAGTTCTAATTTAATAAGAGAAAAAGAAATCAAAATATTAAAAACGTCAGCTAACTTTATTATTATTAATAATAATATTAATAATAATAATAATAATGATAATAATTAAATATATATACAATTTTTTTTTCTATTTACAAATATATATTTACACAAATTATAATTTTGTAATTAAATTACTATGTTTCAGGTCATTTTAATTCTAGGATTTTGTGGAGCGGTGTGATGCAAAGAACTTCGATTGTTAAATCATAATGATGTCGAAGATGTTGGGTCTAAATTTATCGAATCTGTTCGAGACACCAAAAATTATTACCCACGATCTTTTGTGATCATGAATCAATACTACAACTTTGTCAAAAATTACATCGCTAATAAACTTTTCGAACTGTTGATAAGAAAAATATTTATATTTTGTTTTTTCCAAAGAAAATATAAAAATATAAAAATACAAAAAAAATAAAAATTATAAAATAATATAATTTAAAATAAGTATTTTTGAGGTGGGGCCCCCCCCCTACCGAGACTTCGCCCGTGGACTCCATGCACGAATCACTGAGTCATTAAACTTTTTTACGAATTTTGGGCCTGGCAGGATAAAAAATAGTATGTGCAACATAGGACCAAAGTACTACATTTCTGTCTCGGGTATTTGCCACCCTCGCCGTCGGCTCGGGTGGCAATCCCATACCCGGGACAGGAAGTAGTACTTTGGTCCCATGTTACACAATATACTATTATTGACAGATATGAGTTGAGTGATTATCATTTTGATAATATCTTAAAAAGTACCTCACGCTTTTTTAAAAATAAAATAATTTTTTTTTATTCACACTATTATTAATTTATATTTATTGAAATTTTTTACATTTTTCTTAAATCAGATTTAATTTCTATTTTTTAATTTGATTTTCTATAAAAAGCGTGTTTTTTAGTTTTTTTTAAACTATTATTTATTTCATTGCAGTTTCAATTATACAAAAATTTTTTTAAATCTAGAAATTCCATTAAACCAACAAATTTTCATAAAACTATAATTTACTGTAAAAAACTTTCACAACTTTTTTCTGCTTCACAAAACACTATTCTCCACAACTAATAATAAAGAAATAAAAATAATTCAATATTTCTTGTCATGCTTACCAGAATTCCGTTTATAATTCAATCTGTTTTGCATGACTCATAACCATAATCATATTCGTAATGTATAAAAAAAATAAATATTTATTTGTATACCTCGCAAACGAATATAACACATCAGATAAACATAAATATAAATATAAATACTAAGTATACATTATATAAAATTAAACATTTATCCTATCAAGTTGAAGATAAGCTTGACTGGTAAATGTCTAGACTAATTGCAGGATGTCGTGCTGTAGACATCAAAACCAAACGTTGTAGCGTGGTACACATGAGCACACACAATATTTCATAAAATATTTTATCGTTTGTTTTTTATCAGCATTCTGCTGTCCTCTGATTTGATTGCTCGATATGTATGAATACTTAAAAAAGAGATTGACGGAAAAAGTTTATCTGGATAATAACTCTAACAAGTTATGATTTTTACAATGCAGCCTAACGTAATCTATAATTGATAAATATTAAAATTTGATTGATTAATTTTGCACATTTTCGAAAAAAAATTCTTCATTTTTAGTAAATTTATTCAGTGAATTAAGATATAGTGGGATCCTTAAGACGCAATCGGAAGATCCAGGTTCGATTCTCGGTCTGGTGCTTTTTTTTTTTTTTTTTTTAGATCTTGACGTCTATAGACTGTATACAGCGTAAAAGCAAAGTTTATTTAATTAATTTAATAATAAATCTACCAATCCATCGGTTGTGAAAATTAGTTTCCTTTCATAGCATATCCTTATTGAAAACGTGCTGAGGAGAAGAAATTAAAAGTTCTTTCCAATCAATTTTTAAATTGGCCTTCTTTAATTAAAATTACACACTCCTATTACCGATACCATATTGGTTTTCGGATAAAAGCATACGCCCCATTAAAGAAATATGTACATTGAACCTTGAAATGAATCATGAAACTTTCAATTGATAGAATCCCAACGAGTTTTTATAAAGTTTATTGACCTATTGATTGTATAATTAAATTTGAAGCATTTTCAAGCTTCTACTAACTCTGAGTTAGTAAGTTTGAAGGGGTTATTGAATTTTTAGTTACATTAAATCATTAAATATCTGAGAGATTATAAAGTAGAACAGATATTTACAATATATGTTCAGCGAATAATATTCAAGTACGGATGGTCCACGGGAAAAAATTGTTGGAAAAATTACAATTGTAATATCGTAATCCAAGACCGGACATAAAATTTACTATATTACAATTGTAAATTATTTTTTTAATAGTACTTAAAATGATTTTGCTGTAAAATTTTTGTCTCTTCTTATCAGTCTCACTGCAAGCTATTAATTGTTTCGTAATGACATGTCTTATCTGCAGTTATTAAAAAAATGAGATAATAAGTAAAGTTCTAAATTTAAAATGAAACACACAGTTTTCAAATAATTTTGTGTAGTATTAGTAGACATCAATCTTCAATGAGTGAAACTTTTTAGTACACGAACCTGCAGTGACCATAAAGACTCTATCAGAAAAATTATTTTCATTTCAAAAGCATCATTCAGAAAGCTATTAATTAACTCCAAAATGTTTTTCAAAATTTTACTAATAATTTCTATAGATATAACATTGCTGAAAAATGGATTCGTAAATTGTGATGCACCGCTTGATTTTAACAACAAAACTTCATTAATTAATTATCTTATGAGCATGTCAAACAGAGCAATAAACAACTACAAACTATTTGAGACTCTGCCCAATAAAAAAAATATGGAAATACTGAATCTAATTCATCGCGACATGTTGGAAAAACTTAATGAATTAGACCAAATCTCGAGCCACTCCGAGTACCACAAGACCAACGTCAGTGAATGGATGGCTGTGATGCACTTCTTGGGCGCTTATGGATTCAAAGAAATCGGTGACAAATACACTCTTTACTCGACATTTTCACTGGAAACAAGACTTGCGCATTTGCATGACAGTATTTTGCAATCGATCGACACAATCAAAGTAATTGGAAGCCCCAAATCTTTTCACAGTGTCGAGAATTTTTGTACTATCGCCCTCCGAATTACCAATTCGTTTCTGGACCATATAGATGAAAACTCGATTACTAATTTGTATAGTAAGACAATTGACAACATCAGCACTGAGATTAATTCACTTACTTCTATCAAGGTGAGGTTCTTTTCATTTTATGAAAATCTATTTTAGATAAATTTCCGATAAAAAAGGAAGATATCCAATTTTATAAATAAGTATTTATTTTAATCATTATTCAAATTTATTTTCTTTTAAATATTCACAATAATGATAACTTTCTTTAAATAGTCATAATTCCTCGTAACAGATCTATTAATACCATTACTTCCAATGATTCCAAATCCTTAATTTTCTGGATATATAGAAAGCCATTTGTCAATTTTAACCATATTGCAGAGAAAAATAAAACCAGATTATTGTGGCGAAACAATATCATTTCAAAAAGCATTATATGAATACTATCGACAAATGATTAAAATCAAAATCCAGCAGACAATTATCAACTTTTTCTACAGAGTTTTGAATATGCGCTGTAATAACAGTAAGTAACGACTATGATCTACTCATTTTATTCTATGAAATTGATTGGTTCCTCAAGCCGCGGATGACCAATATCCTTAGCCTGTGATTACAACATATTATTTCTCCATAGTTCGAGTCGAAAATCTGTCACTTTTCGGGAGAAAAGTTCCAAAATCGATTCGACAGATGATTCAAAAGACATCAAAGATAATGAACAACATCAATTACTACATTTACAATTGCGATGGACCGGTTGACACCCAAAGTGAATATGAAATTCCTTTTTACTTGCAGCTCTTCAATAGATCTTTATGATATTGATTTATTCGCTAGGTAACGAGACTTCGAACCTTGAACTGAAGAGGATCATGGAAACGAAGATAATCCTCGAAGAACACTTGAGCAAAACTCAATTATGTGATCACAACTGCGACCTGGAAGTAATCGACCAAAATATCAATCAGACACACTGCGAAGAATTTCGTGACTGCCGGCATATTTCTACTCACACTAACTCTTGTAAAGTAAGTAAATAAAATAATACTTGTTTTAAAAGATGAGGCCTTTTAGCTTCATCAAGGCAAACAATTTTTAGGATCTTTTGAATTCAAATCTCTCTGAAGGTGCAATCTTTCGTTGAAGGTGCTACTCTGAAAAAAAATATGGTTTTCTGAACTAGAACATATTCATCAATAGTTACTTCAACTAATGCATAGTTCGAGTAACTGAAAAAAAAAGTTCCGAAAACTATATTTTTATATTTGTGACGTTATAATTCAGCTAACTATGCACTTTTGTCTCAGTTCATCTTTTACAAATGTATCCTATCACCTATATACCTCTAGAAGGCTTCGAATACACTTGATCAGAATGCAATCTATGTTTTATTTTTATACCTCTAGCCTGGGTCTGGAAAGAGTGATCTTTGTGATGAAAACCAGCATTCATGTGGTTACTGTATTTGCACTTGCATGATAAACTCTCAAAACTCAACACATATTACCACTGCCATAAACTTCAGGGAACAAGTGTCAGATATCTTCAACAACAAGTGAGTTTTACTGTCACTTTGCGCGTAAAATTGATGATAAATTATCATTGATAATCAATTTAATCAAAAAACTAGCTAATGAGGCCAATCTATTTTAGAGTGGTGGCAGGTGTAAAGTTTTCGGAGTCAAATAACATGATGCATATCAACATCTTGGAAAGTAAGCTTCACCCCGGAATGAATAATCTCTTCTACGGTGTAAAAATAGTATCTGAGACCATAGAATACAATGAAGAAGCACAAAACTACCATATCGTAAACGAAAACGGAACTGTGACTACTCTTATCCCAGGAGTTGACTACGGCCACCCAGAAACCATGTTTCTGGATGATGTAATCGCTCCTTATGGCCACGTAATTACTGGTGCAAAATTCAGGATAGCTGGAGACATTAAGGAACCACCAGTGACAACTGGACCCATTCAGCTGCAAATTCGGGTCACTCCTTTCGACTTCAGGAAAAATAAGCTTGTCAATCTTGGTAAGACACGATGGATAACTGCAAACTCCGCGAACCCAAGGTAAGTTTTTTTCATGTTTCCGTTCCAATAATTTGTAAAATTCTAACTCTCTGCATATTCTCAGAGAGGAAATGCTGCTAGAAGAACCCGATAACCCTACAAAGTCGCTGAAAAACCTCCCAGATTCAGCTCCCAATCAATTCATCAGATTTCGTCGTACTGATTTTCGTAAAGACGCCGGGCGGTCAATAGTCCCTTTCTTCGATGGTCAGATGATAGGTCGCAATGAGCCGCCTCCACTCGGAGGAATTGGGATCTATCATCGAGGCTGCAAAGGGTACGGTGGGGTTCTTGCTTTTAGAATTTTTGATGCTAACTTATCGAAACTTCTGGTGTCTGAACAGAAAAAAAAGACGCCATTCGGCCATACCCGAAATGGAAGGTAGATTTCATAGAATGAATTATCGTCTTCTATCAATAACTTTCGTTTGACATGGATAGGTTGTATTACACATTGCCTGAAAATGGTTCAATTGAACTGTTAACTTTGATAAAATAACTAATAATGGTCGAAAAGTTAGCGTTATATACGTTATACATACATAAATTTTTTAACTAATGTTATTTTTTAGCTTTACTCGACTAGTTAAGTGATATTACAACAAAATTCCGAGTAAATTCCGACATGAAGACCAATGCAAAAGATTGATTTCTATGAAATCTACCTAAAAATCGGGGGTCATTGGATGAGTAAGTAATTGAAGTACTCGTTGATTTGTCAAGATTGAGGCTTTACTTCCATTCAATAAAACCGATTGAAGTTGGTACATTTTCTCTGTAAGTCATGTAAATATCAATAAAGACCTTTGCTAAGTAATATTTGATATTTTATCAAGACATGCCTTTGTACAATCAATTTCTATATACTTTGATTTAGACTAATCAGATTTGCTATGTAGATCCTGCTAATTATAAAGATTCATCTTTGTCCACAATGAAGGAATTTTATAGAAATTTTTTCGGTTTTTGTTATTTCTTAATAAATTTATCTTAAGCGTTAAAAAAATCATAATTGACATATTAGTCACACCTCCCTAACTATATTTATGATGATATATTTCGAAATGTTCTAAAGAGTTATTAAAAATAATAGTCATTAATTGATTTAATAATGCAATAGACAGAAATTTTATTATACTGTCTATAAAATAACAAAAAAAAACCCGATCATTAAGAAATTTTACGATTTCGATAACCATCATCAATTTTTGGACTAAAATTAGAATTATATCGACTTTTATTCAACTAAGTCTTAAATTAATTGATTGCAATATTGCCGCGGCAAAAAAATCTAAACTAATATTTATCTTCGCTATTCTGATGACGTTACGTTAGGTTTATTGAAGAGGATATCAACAATCGGTAAATATAAGCTTTTACTAATGATATATCATTTCTTTTTTTTGTAAAATGATGATATCTCTGTCGAATTAAAGAGTTAGAAAGATAGTCGATGGACACTCGAGCTAATGATGAGATATCTATTTTATGATCCAACAATTAAACCGACCACAATTACTTTTTTGACTAATCAAGCTCTAATGGAAGAATAATCTAGTTACATAAAATCTATTTCAAGGACTAAAAAAAATAAAATTTCCGGTGATTGTACTTTTAGTGGCATCGTTAACTATTTTCGAATTTTTATATTGGGTATAAATCCATTAGTAGTAATTGTAACACTTCAAGAGGTTCAAGAAATAGAAGAAAAGCTTTCAATAAAGAAAATGCTGAGTAAAAACCTGATAATTATTATATTCTTCAGCATGATTTCTGCTAACAAACAGTTGAGTATAAGAAACATCAGTTCAATATTCAATTATCTCAAACAAATCGAATCTACGGCATTGAATGACTACAAATTCGATTCATCATTGAGCGATGAAAAGAACGAAAAACTGTTGGACAAAATTAATACCGATAAGGTAAAAGTATTTACCCAATTGAAATCCATGTCGTCAGAGTTTGATGAAACCTACGATGAGTCTGAATGGGCTGACATCATTGCAATGATAGGAATCAACGGTTTCAAATTAAAACCAGACTATATGGTTCCCTACTTTTTTTCCGTAGGAAACGATATAGATAATTTATTGAAGAAGATTGATTCATCCATGGTATTTTTCAAACCAATTGGACGGATGAGTTTGTACAATGGTAGCGTTAGTAACTTTTGCACATATACGTTACCAACGCTTGATACTTTCTTTGAGACGCTACGTCACGAAAGTTTGGCTAAGTTGTATATAAAATTCATCGGACGAATGGTTAAGACCGAAATGGTTTCAATTTTTACAGAGCAGGTATTTATTTTGTCTTTAGTATTGGATGAATGTGTTGAATACAATTTTTGAGCTAGGTCTACGTTCAGACAAAAAGTTTATCCTGTTGCTTTAATTATAACTGATAAATATAACCTATTAGTATTAGCGTCTAAGATTTAGACTAAGTAGATACTAATTTAGAATTTTTGTCTTGAAACTGACAAATTTTTGGATATATCATAAATCAATATATGTAAGTCGTCTGTCTCGATGACTCAATTGCTTCTGTTAAAAACAAAGTATCTTTCATTAATTGATGAATTTTTTCATTCACAACTTTTCATGTTACATACATTAAGAAAAAAAATTAGGAAAACGGTTGACCCTAAAGGCCATTCCTACAACTTCCCGCTAATTCCATACTTGAGGGCTCAAAATTTTATATTACGTATTTGAGCTCTTCGAGCTCAAAATATGATTTTCGTGTCATTTTGAGCTTTTCGAGCTCAAAAGTCTAATAGAAGTTTAATAAAACACCATTTTTTGAATTTTCAAACTGCAATAACTTTTGAATGAATGAAGCGATTTTTACGTGGTTGGCGGCATTCGACGCAATTTTTAAAGCCCCATACAGAATCTTCAAGTTTAAATCAATCAAGTCAGGAATTTCGAAGTTATTCCGAAAAAACACTTTTTTCGGTTTTCTTTCGACAACGATAACTGACGAACGAATCAACCGATTTTGACCGGGCTTACGGTGATCGACGTGGTTTTTTTTATCTTAAGCGTTGATTAGAATTTGAGTTTGGAATTGATCGGTGAAGCCATTTAAAAGGAATTCTAAAAACACCTCATTTCAAAAAATTTTTTTTGGTAGTTTTTTTGAGATTTCTCAAAATCTACTGGTTCGAATAGGTTCAAATGGTATTCAAAATCTAAGTTTGGTCAAGCCCTTTCGAATGGCGTCAACCGCGATGAAATCGATCAGGCTGTTCAAAAGTTATAAGAGGGTCACATACACACACACACACACACACACACACACACACACACGCGCGCGCGCGCATACGGACATCATCGCGAAAACATACAGGGAAGCTTCCTAGGACCTCAAAACGTAAAGATTTGATGAAAACTCGATTATGAAAAACGGGGTAAAACCAGTAACTTCTCGATTTTTTTAAATTTTCTTAGCGGGAAGTTAAAAATCGACACATACACACACACACACACACACACACACACACACACACGCGCGCGCGCGCATACGGACATCATCGCGAAAACATACAGGGAAGCTTCCTAGGACCTCAAAACGTAAAGATTTGATGAAAACTCGATTTTGAAAAAACGGGGTAAAACCAGTAACTTCTCGATTTTTTTTAATTTTCTTAGCGGGAAGTTAAAAATTACTATTGAGAAAAAAAAAAGCGCTCTCGTTACAAGAATTTGAAATGTTGGAAATTTTCAACATTTTGTGTCATAAAAAACTTGAAATCTTGAATGAAATACGTGTTGATTCTCTTTTAAATTGTTTCTTTCTGCAGGAAAAAAAACGGGATATTCTAAAAAAAATACTGCGAGAAAAATGTGATTTCTTCAGCTAAAGAAGAAAATTGTTGAAAATTTCCAACAATTTGAATTCTTATAACAAAAATTCTAATTTTTCTTAAAATTCATTGATTGTTTCAGTATAATATGACTATAATTACCTTTTTGATCACGTCATTGTGCGAATTAGTATATAAGTTACGTTAGATTTTTACATTTATTTGCGTATGAAATTGGTGGATGGAATATTCACTACTCATGTGTGAGTGCACACTCTCTATTCGTTTTGTCAACACTTTCATATCCGAAACCTCCATCTACTCAGTTACATAGTATGCTATTACGTTGCATTTTAAATCACAATTTATATCACGTTCATAAAAAATGTTTCGATTTTATTTAATTAAATTGCATAGTGGATTATCCTTTCGTAAAACATATTTACTGCATTATTTTCAATGAAGAAATTTTATTATTTAATTATCTAACTAAAAAAACATAAACTTTGACATCTGATAATATATAACAAGATAGAATTATTTCTTCTCGGGTAAAGTATTAATCTATCTACTGTTATTGATCTGTCTATTGATCTGTCTACTTGTAGATTGAGAACCAAATAAATTTGTGTGGGAAGTTGATGTCCTTTAACAGAGCACTATGGAGTTACTATCATATAATGATGATGGGACACATAAAATACTGTGTTTTGATGTACTACAAGTGGGCAATGGATGTAAGATGTGCGAATGGTACGTATGCAACTCAGTAAATAATTTGCAAGATTTTTTCTGCTCGTTAAAAGATAAAATAATAGTGTTGATATAATTTCCGCATTATAGAACCTATTGTATACGATATAAAGTGGTTAGACTTAGCAACCGAACAAGCGCAGAAAATGATGAATGAAACAAAAAGAGCTCTTAAAAACGTCAACTACTATGTCCATAATTGTGATCCAACTTTTGAAGAACTAGGTAAAGTGATAAATTTTTGTAAAAAGTTGTTATTACTGATGAATTAAGGAGATGTTTGTGTTCACGCATAAAGAATATGGTGACACCGAAATTGAATTGAAGAGGATGATTCAAGCGGTTCTGATGGATGAAAGCGGCCTTAGTACAACACAATCTTGCGGCCATCGTTGCAATTTGGAATTGATTGGCAATACGGTTAATAACACAGAGTGTCAGGAACTCCGTGATTGTCAGTACATTGATCATGATGTTGAAATCTGTCCGTTGGTAAGTTGGTAAGTCCATATTGGAAATTAGTTGGTAACTATGTTACGTTCTAGGAAAAAAAGTCTCGACGCTACAGTTGGTTCCGGGACAGCGCAGGAAATGTTTATGGTCACAACAAAACCTGTGAAAACCTGAAACTGCTAACTAGTAAATCTAAACGCAACGACCAGGAATTATGTGGTTACTGTCTTTGTACTTGTGTGACGAGACCGTCAAAATCGTTTTATGTTACCACGGCGATGAGCTTTAGAGAACAAGTCTCGAACATCGAAGAAAACATGTTGAGTTTCATTATCATTGTTACTTTTGATGTTTTGGTCCGGTAATAGTATATTACGACCCAAGGCCAGAAAGTTGGATTTCCTGGCGTATGTGATATGATGGCCGAGGCGTAGCGGAGGCTATCATGTCACATACGTCAGGGCATCCAACATTCTGGTCATGGGTTTTATACTATTTTTCTTGCTCTCCAGCCGAAAGTACGCAACCCCGGGGAAGGGGTTTTGCAAAACCGAGGCGAAGCCGAGGTTTTGCCGGGGGCGAGGGGGGCGCCGCCCGACTTTTGTAAAGCCGAGGCGAAGCCGAGGTTTTACTGGTCGGGGCGGGCATAATAAAAAAGTAAAAATAAATAAATAAAAAAAAAAATAAGTTATTTTAAAGTTTACTAACAAACGCTCTGATTAAGAGAGATAACATGCACATAACTTGAAACAAATATTTAAACTCGATTTAATAACAGAATTAATTTTTTTAAGTTGATTAAAAATTAGTTTTTAATTAGACGGCTAAGAAAGATTGAAATTTAATTATTAGAAGCTTGTAGAGTACATGGATTATTTTATAAACAAATCGCTTTACTATAGCTGTCAAAATATAAAAGAAAGCAAATAAAATCTACAAAACTTTTATATTTTATTTTCTAAAATTTTTATATAAATTATTTGTGCAGTATTATATTATTAAATAGTTCATTAACAATAATCTAGTAAGAAATTATTTTTATTTATTTGACACTTTTTGGTTAGTTTATGTGTTGACATGTTACATATAGACGATGTTGTGACTGTTATATACAGTCGAAACTCGCTGTATAGGCCGGTCGCACCACGAAAGTACGAAAGAAAGCGAAGCTCTGTGCTGCCGGCCAGAAAATATGCGTAGCGCGCATGCGTAGAGAGCCGGCTGAGCCGGCCATAAATGTTGCTCTTCCTGGAGTAAAATGCGTCCAGGATGAGCGTACTTTCGGCTAGGAGAGCAAGAAAAAAAATTTTCTGATCTGGCCATATATGACCTGATAGGTTCATACACGTCCCAGTTCGATTTTGCTACAATATAAAAAAACGAAATTACTGAGAAATGTGTTGTAGTAGCAAAGGAGTATCCTCATAGCAACAAATCCATTAGTTACCTTCACAAAATTAGTCAAGCTATAAAAACAAACCAGTTTGTTACGTAACAGAAATAATATGTTGTCCTAATAAAATTATTTTGTTAGAACAACAAAATAATTTTGGTACCATTACTCTGTTGATTTTGTTGTAGTGACATTATTCTGTCGCGGTAACAGTGATTTTGTCGCCAAAAATAATTGCAAAATTTTCAGAAGCTTTTCTCCAAAACTGTCAATGAAGTTATAGCTTACAATTTTTTTATTATTCAAAAAGGTATATCGTTAACAACCACTAGATTTTCAAGCTCGGAGAGCTCAAAAATGTAGAGAAGTTGTGTTTTTGAGCTCAAAGAATTTAAAGTTCGGAATAGATGATCAGTCGAATTTTGAATTTGTACATAGCGGGAAGTTCCAGAAATGACTTGCAGGGTCAATCGTTTTCCAGATTTTTTAAATTAAGCTAATAAAATTATTAATTATTTGAACAAAATAATTTAGCTATTTCAACAAAAACATTTGTTATACCAACTGATTACCAACACTAAAGTACTTTAGTGAATTAACTTAATGATTCTGCTATAACAACAAAACTGTTTTGTTGTTATAACATATAAATTACTTACGCTACAAAGCACTATGCTTACATATTAATTTGGTACCTGAACTGTCTCAGGCTGTCTTAACAAAATTTTTTTTTGCGCGTATGTCGACCGATGTGAGTAATTTTCATATGAAGCCCTATATTGACATACCAGGCCATATCAAAAAGTTTTTGACGGAATAATATGATATTAATCATAAATTAACTGATTTCAATTATTCTAGGGTTATAACCAGCGTCCAGTTCACAGAACAAGACTATATGATCCACATCCAAACAATGGAAGCTCAATTTTCTCAAAGCAGTCAAATGGGGGATGATCGATGGAAACCCCTGGAGAATTTCGATTACGATGAAGCAACAGAACAATACTATATAATTAACAGAAACGGAACGCATATTCCTCTTTTATTGGGCGTCGATTACGCACGTCCAGAAATTATGGACTTAGATAACGTGATGGCACCTCGCGGTTACGTGGTCACCGGGGTGAGGTTCCGATTTGCAGGAGATTCACTCGAGAAGCCAAAGTTAAAAACTGGCCCGATACAGTTGCAAATCCGTGTTACGCCTTTTGACTTTATCCGAGGTAAGCTTATTAATCTCGACAAAACACATTGGATTGGACCCCAATCTTCAATTCAAAGGTCAGTTTGGCTTTCTACCCAATACAACTCTACTCATGCTTATTGATAGTAAAATTATAAAATTATAAACGTATTATTTTCAGACGTGAAATGAAGTTAGAGAATCCAAATAGGCCAACGAGATGTCGGAAGAATAATCCAGACTCAATTTCTAACCAATTTATCGAATTTCGCGCTTCGGATTTACGCAAAGACGCTGGACAATCAACAGTTCCCTTCTTTGATCGACAGATTGTGAGTTTTTATGATACGTCGCCATTTGGAGGGCTTGGAATTTATCACCGTGGGTCCAAAAAATGTGGCGGTTACTTGGCTTTTCGAGCTTTTGATTTTGAACTTTCTAAATTTCTAGTAAATAGATTTTAAGAAAAAAAATTCATACGAAAGTTTGGAAAATTCAAAAGTGCACGACTCATGATGCTCATTTAGTTATGAAATAACAATAAAATAAAAAATTTTAAAAGAAATCCCATAATAAAATTGAGATGAAATGTATGTGAAACCAATCTATTCGTGATGTGATTGGTTGAATATATCATGTGCATGAAAATATATGCAAACTCTATAGTCAAGGCGCGCGCAAATTTGAATTCTAGTATTCTATAAAACAGCTGTATAAAGATGATAATGCGCAGGCGCCCCTAGTGGGATAAATGTACATAATATGTATAAATATATCGCCATACATATTAATTTTAAATGAATATATAATAAGACTAGCCGTTCCCACCCGCCCGCTTCGCTGGGCAAATTGTAAAAGGAAATAAATTAAATTTTTTATTTAATTTTGATTTTTTTTTATTCATATTTTTATTATTCTTCTTTCTTTTATTTTTGTATAAACATAAATATGTCCCACGGATAGAATTGTAAGTATCGATATTGTTTTGAATTGTACAAATTCCAAATTCCATTGAATTAGCCTGTACCTTTTATCCATGTGATTTTTCTAGCTAATATTCATTATAACTTTCAATGTGAAATCATTATAACATTTCCGTGGCTTTCTTATAAAAATTAATAATAGTTGAGACGAAGAAAAAAATCTGAAAAAACGGTTGACCCTAAAGGCTATCCCTGCAACTTCTCGCTAATTCCATATCCAAGAGCTTAAAATTTTTCATTGTAAGCACCCACCCCCGCGATTCTTATTGGAGGTGATTTGTTGTGAAATCCGCTCTTAGATCATTTCTATATCACATATAGAAGACTCCTCCTAAATTAGGAGCTATAGCTCGGAAATTAAAAATTTTTATTGTTAACACCGACCCCCGCAAACCCCTGTGAGGTGAGCTATTGTAAAATTCGTTCGTATATTATTTCTCATCTCTTACGGAAAATTCCTATCCAACTTGGAGTCTATAGGAGCTATAGTTGAAAAACAGGAATTTTTCATTCTTAACGCCCCCGCAAACCTCTTTAGGGGAAGAATTTCTTAAAATCCGTTCTCAGCTGACCTCTACATGGCAAAAGTAATATTCCTACCAAATTTCAAGTTTCTTGGTCCGATGGTTCCCGAGATTTCGTGATAAGTGACTATATCTATAGAAAGTCTCTTATATATATAAGATATATATCTTAGATATAAATAACACATAGATTTTGAATTTTGTGCAATTTTAATAAGGGTAATACTTAGTTAGATTTATAAAAATGAATTGACAAAACTGTTGCCATAGACAATAATTCATATCATAACGTTGAAGATGCGTGGGTGAATGCATGGAAGTGCGTAAGTGGATGCGTGGGAGGGTGTGTGGAAATGCGTTTAAAAGCGTTAAAGTGACGTTAGAAATTTTGCCAGTCTTTATGCGCTCGAATATGGAGAAGAAGTGATGTTCATTTGTTTTAGTAGCAGAAACAAATGACTATCCATATAAATTTGAAAAAAATGGTAAAGGGTTGATGGAATTTAAAAAATTAATAGCCTAAAACCCTCTACGATTGATTCCGCGTCGAATGGTGATGGTCTCATGCCTATAGGTCCAATAGTTTTCAAGTTTATCGGAAACAAAAAAAAAAGTTACTTATATATATGTATAGATATATTTTCCACCCACGCATCCGCCCACGCATTCACCCACGCGTCCGCCCGCGCGTGGGTAGATAGAACTAAATTTTCAAAAAAGAAACGTAATACAAATTATTTCCTTTTATGTTGATAAAAAAAAAAACAATTGCAGTGAAATATTATTTCTTTGAACTCAGCAAGCTCAAAATATCACATAAATTATATTTTGAGCATAAAAATCTCAAAAATGTCATAAGTACAATTTTAAGCGCCCAGGAATGGAATTAGTGGGAAGTTGCACGGATGGCCTTTAGGGTGAACCGTTTTTCTAATTTTTTTTATTATTTTTACTATCTAATCATAAGTAGTTGCTTACAATTTCTTCATAAAATCAGATCTAATCATTTTTCTCCATATTACTAATATGCAATGCGAGATTTAATTTTTTTTTTCTTTCATCATCTTAAATTTATTCAATTTCTATTTAGAATATGAAAACATAGACATCGAATTGAAAAATATGATGAAATCGGTAATGATCGACGAAAAAAATATATTTTCAACGGAAAATTGTGACCACCGTTGTGACATTGATTTGATTAACAAAGCACGTATCCACGAAAACGAGTGCAAAGAATATCGAGATTGTACATACATCCGCGACAATAGTATAACCCACCCCTCGAATTTTTTTATATTTACTGTAAAACTAAATACAAGTAAATAAATTCCTAACGCGCCAGCATTGTTTTCTTGATTCTAGTACTATGGTATATATATATAGTTACGTTTCGATGCTGCTTTGTTACGCAGCGGCGAAGTCATTGGTTTGATAGCGCGACAAAAGTATAACCCATTCGTCTCATTGGCTCAAGCAGCTCGGTGCACTGGACATGTCAATTCATGTTTATACTTGTTTCGTGTAACTCGTAAGTTCTTACGCATAAATAAATTGTTTAAGTTAATATTTGTCTATTTTTTATTTAAAATGCCACGGGGAAAACACTTAAACGAAACTGAAATTAATATAATTAAAAAATTGCATTCTGAAAATTATTCTAAGGCCAAAATCGCAAAAATCATCAACAGAAGTCATCGTGTTGTGCGAAATTTTTTAAAAGATCCCGACAACTATGGTAAGAAAAAACGGACAGGTCGACCGAGAGCAACTACACCAAACTACACTAAAGAAGGTCAATTCTAAGAGTTGCGTCAAATTCTACGCTTACCGCAAGACAAATCGCAGCGGAGGCTGGTGTTAGTACTAATTTAAGAAACGTTCAACGCATTATACGTGAGTGTGAGCATTTAAAACGTAAGAAATTACCAAAAAAACCACCGTTGTCTGCTAAACATAAACTAGTTAGATTACAATTTGCAAAAGATCACGTTCAATGGAAAAAAAAGTGGCGAAAAGTTATTTTTTCTGATGAAAAGAAGTTTAATTTGGATGGACCTGATGGTTTTAATTACTATTTTCACGATTTAAGAAAAGATAATTTTATATTGAGCCGTCGGCAAGCCGGAGGTGGTAGTGTAATGGTATAGTCTGGCATTGGATACTCAGGTAAAATGAATATTAAGTTCTGTTCTAGAAAAATAACTAGTAAACGATATATAGAAGTAATAAACGAGAAAATTAACTCTCACGCAATGCGAATTGCTGGCCCTAATTTCATTTTTCAACAAGATAATGCCAGTATCCATAGAGCAAAGGTAGTTAGAGACTATTTTAGTGAAAAAAATATTCAAGTTCTTGAATGGCCAGCATATTCTCCTCACTTGGACATAATTGAAAATTGTTGGGGAAATTTATCACGAGCTGTCTATCGTGGATCAAGACAATTTACATCTGTTGAAGAGTTAAAAAAGGTCATAGTTGACGAGTGGCAAAATATAAATCAAGACATAATTAAAAAGCTATATGACAGTTTACCGGACCGAATGATTGAGGTGATAAGTAAAAGTGGTGGATCTACTAAATATTAGATTACATGAATGATTATTGTTTGTTATATTTTTCTCGAATTTTTATTTAAATTTCATTACCTGGGTTATACTTTTGTCGCACTGCAAAACCCAATAGCATTTGTATTTGGTTAATTATGCATTTAATAAATAATGTATTGATAGTATAAGAAACTTACTAACACCCAAATTTTGTGCATTAGTAATTCATTGTTCAAAGATGCCAAATATTTATATGCTGAATATGAAATCATAAATTCTGAGTGTGGCTTTTGCCTTTGTACATGCGTGTCAAAACCTTCGAAGACAGGGAACGTTATTGCGGCTTTCAGTTTTCGGGAACAAGTATCAGACATCCTCAATAACAAGTAAAATTTTTACATTTAAGTATCATAGTTACTACCCTCAAGTAAAATTGATCTGAGACAAGTTTCTTGACAAGGTTCTTTAAAAAAAAATTTGATAATTCTTGAACAAAACAGTTAATCAAGATTATGTATTTAGACTAGCGTCAGACTTGAACAAACTAATGGAAGCAGAGCGTTTAGCAATTCTTTGTTAAGTATATATCTCAAGTTTACAGCACAAATTTTACAAGATTTTTGATCAAGATTCTTGACCTACTCTTTTGCGGAAAAACCAAGAGTTCATGAGCGCGCACCTCTTTCTTATTAAGACATGAGAAATATAACATTACAATTCTTTTCATTTGAAATCTTGTTTATAGTGTGATCAACTAGTACGATTTGTACGTAAAATGAGAACCTCTGCTTTTACAAGCAAGTTTTAAAGCGTGGTAGTAGGCTGTCAGATTTCCTACCATTTTCTTGCTCAAAATTTGTCCAAGAATCTTTACGAACTACCTGTAGCAATTATTGAACAATTCTTGAACAGGAATCTGTCGACAGTATCTAGCACTAGAATTGTCAAGATCTGGATGCAGATAATACAGAATCTTAAGTCAGATTTGTTCGAGACTTGAGAAATATTATTACTGGGGTAAGTCAAAAAAAGATTTACTCTAATGAGTTTTTTCAGAGTGATCACTGCTCTTCAGTTTATTGAAAAAAACAACATGATCCACATTCAAGTAATGGAAAGCGAGCTGATGCCTTCGGGAGAAACTGATCTAGCTCCTTGGAAACCTCTCGAAAACTTTATCTACAATGAGAAAACTGAGATGTACTATGTTGTCCATGATCAATCCATAGTAACTTTGGTACCGGGAGTTGACTATGGCCATCCAGAAATAATGAACCTAGATGATGTGATTGCTCCACCAGGTCACCTAATCACCGGTGTGAAATGGGGATTCGCCGGGGATTCACTCGAGAAACCACAGATGAAAACTGGTCCAATGCAGATGCAAGTTCGTGTCACTCCGTTTGATTTTGATCAAGGAAAGCTTATTGACCTTAACAAAACACATTGGATAACTCCTAATTCTGAAAATCCGAGGTAAGATTCATTTCGTTGTAGCTCTTGAGACCTATAACATTTTTGATGGTACTGATTTTGATTTAATTTCAGGACAGAAATGGTGCTGGAGCGATCAGACAATCCATCGGAGGCATCTAACAACCCCCCTGACTCCAAAACGAATCAATTCATCAAATTTCGGACTACTGATTGGTGCAAGGATTTTGGAGCAAGAACAGTTCCATTCTTCAATGGACAGACTGTGAGGTTCCTTCCGATGACTGCTCTTGGAGGCGTCGGGATTTTCCACAAAGGAATAACAGGATATGGAGGATATCTTGCATTAAGAGTTTTTGATTTGAATTTTTCTAAATTTATGAATTCGGAACTTATTTGATAAGTTTTTGAAGTCCTTTGTGTTAATATTAAAGTTAGAAGTCAATAAACAAATTGCGGTATAAATTACAATACCAAAATTCCTTGTTTGGTTTAGAATATTGTTTCAAATAGTTTCAAATAAGAAAATATATAATGTATCTACGGGCAATAAAACCTGAGAAGAGATATTTGTAATATGAATAAATATAGCTATAAATTTTTTTGTTAATCATTATTTATGATATTTCCTGTAAAATATTATAGAAAGGTGAAAAATTTCTATTATAAACAATAACCAAATTGAGCATTTAAAGTGTAGAAAGCTGATAAGTCCTTTGACTTTAACTTACTTATTCAGATTCACGTAAAAAATTTTTCGATATGGCTTGACCTAATCATACACTGAGAAAACAGTTTGTTTGATTTAAATTCGTAGATTTGTTCAAAATAACTTAAAAATACGTATTTAATATAAACATATTTGTTTCATTTAAATTTGGATTACTTTGAACCAAATACTATTTTGTTTTGGTTTATTTGATTGAATTCGCCCAATAATTTCATTCAAATGAGATTTGTTAATAGTTAACAAATCTCGTTTGAAATAAATCATGCGACGTTTGTGTCGATACTGTCGCTATTTAAGTTATCGTAAATTTAATACCTTTATCGTTGCATGTTACAATTGAGCAATGTTGTATACATACATAAATTTTTGACGAGTTTGATAATGGAAAAGAAAACTATCAAAATCCAACGCGGATCTAATAATTTTAGCTTATTTGAAGATATCCCAATATAAATCATATAAATAAAATCAACCTTTGCTAAAAATATGTCAGATATTATTTACTATATTACAGAGCATGATTTCTTTATCAAAATTCAAATACTACATTTGTTTATAGTTAACAAATTTGATTTGACTGAAACAAATAATTAATTATTTCATTTATTTTATTCTGGAAATAAATTTTCATTGGACAGCATTGCTCTGAGAGTGATTTTTTTTCCGTATACATATAGTCGAGATCAGGAGAAGGAATCAACTCAAGTTTTGTTTTCGGTTAGAGTAACCAATTTTGTTTACATTTAAAAGAAAATGTACTTGAATGATAAATAATGTAAGAAACTTATCGCTTAAATTGGATATTTTCCATTTCATTCCAAAAATGTCTTAGATAGCTTTATGATTCGCTACCTTATTTTTCGTTTTTTTTTTTTAACGTTATAATAAGTCATAATGTGTACAAAAAATATATTCAAAAAGATAAAAAAAAACATATTAACGATCATTAATGGTATGTCTTCAACAAAGAACATTTCAGGGAATAAATGCCAATTAAAAAATATTTCTTATCGTCTTTGTACAAATAAAGATAAAAAATCACTTTATCACCTTGTAAATGTAACATTCTTATTTTATTATACCAGACTTTTGATCACGACTTCAGTTTATTTTTCCAATTTGACTCCAAAATGTCAAAAAGTATCTGCGTGCTGACGTCAATACTTTTGTTTATACAAAATAGTGCACTTATTAATGCAACCAAGGTTAATATTAATGACATCAACTCAATCTATGGCTACTTCGATAAAATTGCAAGTAAAGCTATCGACGACTATGAAATAGATTCACGATTGACTACCGAAGTGAATAAAAGAACACTGAACATCATGTTCGACGACAAAAATAGAGTTTTCAACGAATTGTCCAACATTTCAATGAATTTGAAATACTATCACAGTAACAAAAATTGGACACGTGTCATGCGGTTAATGGAAAATTATGAGTATCAAAAGATTGCGAAGTTCGACTTATATGATTTATTTTCGCGAGAGAACGAACT
This sequence comes from Cotesia congregata, assembly GCA_905319865.3. Classification (NCBI taxonomy): domain Eukaryota; kingdom Metazoa; phylum Arthropoda; class Insecta; order Hymenoptera; family Braconidae; genus Cotesia; species Cotesia congregata. The sequence goes on from CAJNRD030001118.1 coordinate 12,626,105, forward strand.
ATCAGAATTGCGTAGAAGAATAGAAGCAGCTACGAATGCTTTCAAATTTGTTGGTAGATTGGAGGAATTTAATAATGCAGAGAATTTTTGCGCAGAGGTTTATCCAGTTGCTAATTTTTTCTTGGAGCCTTTACACCGTGAATCGCTGTCTGAAATTTACTCCGATTTCATGAAGATGGTCAGGCATCAAATTATTGCCATCAAGGTAAGTAGCGTCATAGGAATCGAAATTAGATGAATAATGTCCAATATTAATTACCAGTAATGAAGAAAACGGCGATTCTAACTGTTTTGAACGGATTACAGAAAAAGACCCCAAACATAGCAGTTTTTCTGCGAGCATCATTTCATGATTATTATCAACTGATGATGGTAGTCCAGATGAAGTTGATTGGTTTGAAATTTTTCAATTCTCTTACAGAACGGCGGTGTAGAAATGGTAGGTTTTTTTTCATAATGATGAGTTACATCAATCAATTGACTTAGTAATTCAAGTAAGTTTTCAATTTTTGATACTTAAAAGGCTACCATATCAACAGCTTACATTACTCATATTGGCCGCGATTCGCGTTGAAGGAGACCCAACAAATAATGAAAGAAACATTGAAGACTGTGAAGAGTCTCAATTGCTATGCAGATGATTGTGAAGTAGGTCCACAACACCAAGGTGGGTTGAATAGTAGGGAGGTCATGTGATGTCATGATCTCTGCTTGAGATGAGATTTGAGAACTGTACCACCACTTACTTCCGATTGAGTTTTGGTAACGTGCGGATACACATATTAATAAATACTCTTAACTATTAATTGGTATTGTTTATTTAAAAGGCCCTACCTAATTCTAACACTATGAAATAGGATAGATGTACCGTTTTTGGCCACCTTAGCACCGTTTTTGGCCAGTTAACGTTTGAATTAATTTATATAAAATTATAATATTATTACCATATTTTTGTTGAGTTTTAAAAAATTTATATTAAAATAAATTGAGTTTGTAATGGTTTATTAATTTAAATTCATTTCTATCGTTTATTTGAACAATAAATGGCCATAAACGGTACAGTGGCCACAAACGGTACTTCTACCCTATACATTGTAAAATAATCAATTGATTCAATCGAAATATTCTTGGTTCAAAAAAAAAGTTTCGTGGTTCAATTTTGACAGGATTCGAGTAATTTTGAAAAAACTGCTTTTTCTTCTGCTAATCCTATCGAACATCAAAGGACTGACAAAGATTTCACTAATATTTTCTTATTGCACATTATCACAATAATGTTAGCTTTACCTTCGTTTGTAATCAGTTAAGAAACTCTTTTTTTTTATTTTTAATTATACGTTAGGTAATTTTCATAATCTCTGGACTAAAATTGGAAGTTTTAAGACCTCTTTAGCCGGGCGAAACAAGTTCATTTTAAACTAAAGCCGTTAAAAAGTTTAAGTGCACGTGTGCATTGCTAATGCTTCTAATTAGTGGAAAGAAAGCAAGCAAATTTCGTTGTGATTTTAATATGGCTTTTCTAGTGATTATAAAGCTTCTATTAGTTTATTAGTGATGCATCTTTACTAAAATAAAAAATAAAAAGAAAATTCAAACCTACCCAGTTAACACATCTGAAATTAAGTTGACGTAAAACCGTAGCCGGAATAGGACGTAAAGTTTCCGGCAGTAGATTTGTGTCAACTTGATAAGTAAGTTCAAGTCAAGTTCTGTAAAACTGTTGCAAATGCAAAAGTTGACGTGAAGTTTATGTAAACTTGACGTAAACCATTGAACATCAACTGGTTGATTGTCAATTCGTGCTAACTGAGTATTCTTTCTGGTTTGTGGATTATTGCATACCTTAAACGCGAGCGCGAATGTGTTCTATAATATCGTCTACATATAAATAATTAAATACAAAAAGCACACTTTAAAAGAAAATACCATTAAGATTATCAAAATTGTTTTTAAATCGATAAATTGCTATTTTTACATTAAAAAGTGGTTTTAATAGCTCATAGTGTGGATTGTTCAAGTTTTTGTGTAGAAGCTCAAAAAATTTTAGAAAAATCAATTTTTTAAGTGAATTTATCTGTTAATCTATTCATCGACCTGATGGGAAATTTTGGAATGAACATTGCAGGTCAACATTGTTTTTTTTAGTTATAATTAATTATTTTCTTCTGGCAGTCGAAGAAATTGTTTGTCCTTTGAGGAACCATGTGTAAAAATTTCTTTTTGAGTATATAATAGCTCAGGGACAGCTGATATTATACTCAATTGTTCCACTGACTGGAGGCAGGCTAGGGGCCATTCATTAATTACGTAAGGACAATTTTGGTCAATTTTGACCCCCCTCCCCTCCCTACCCCCATGTAAGTTTACGTAAGATATACGTAAAGTATACGTAAGATTTCTCGAACCCTCCCCCCCTTCCCCTTTTTTACGTAAGATTCTATCTTGATCTTCTAAATAATAAACTTTTATATTAGAAAAGGATCAGTTTCACTAAAACTTACAGTTCAACGCGGATCCATAATTTTTATTTTTTAACAAGGAATAATTTAAATAATACTAGCAAACATAAATCATTAAAACTACAAACTCATAACATTGTTCATAAAATAATATTTGACTAGTTTTAAATTAGTCTCAAAAACATAAATTAAATAGTTAAAGCTAGATCAATTAAAATTATTAATCTTCATCCGGACTAAACGAACTTTTAATCCATGTCATCCACTCAGAGACAATTGGTAGCTCATCAGATGTAACGGCAGATCGAAATGTTTTTTTATTTTTTAAATAATAAAAATATGATAATACACGGAAAAATGTGCTATAATTTTTTCTATAGAACCAAACATGGATAACAATAAAAACATATAAAATTTTAATAAGTTATTTTTTATTTTTTTCAATAAGCAACAAAAATTATTTAAATAAAATTATTTCACTCTCCCCAAACCTATGAACAGAAAACATTATGTTTTCCTCTATATAGGATTTAAATGTACAATATCTATGTATGTATGTATATTTATCTATCTTTTGGGAAATAAATAAAATAAAAAATAAAAATAAAAATTCGACTGTACACTTTAAAATTAAGAAAACAATTTGGAATCCGAAATGGAAAGATTTTTAATCTTGAATTTTGATTCACAAAATATTACGTAAGAATGAATTTTACCCCCCCCCCCCCCCACCCCCCAACGTAAGAACTTGTAGAGATTTTCTTAACCCCCCCCCCCTCCCCCTCAATACCCATACGTAATTAATGAATGGCCCCATTATACAGTCTTCACTTAGAACTTTTTTTATGACACACGCATCGGAACAACAAAGGGCGTTCAATTCTTATAGAAAAAATTATATCCACAGAAGAATTTAAACAAGCTTTGAAATTGAATTGCAAATAAAATTAATTTCTTGTAACTTATTATCAAAAGTACGTTTTCAATTTATTTTTATTACTGCACCGTACGATAGATGATTATTGTTTTCGTTCCATGGAATCTTAATATAAAATCATTAAAAAATTACAAATAACATAGAGGTTTATCAGTAAAAACTTGTATATTTAACCTCCACTCTGATTAATTTACGTATGACAGAAGCTCTTAAAGCATGTACATTTGGATTAATCAAACTTATATTCTTTTGTTAGAAAAACAAAAAGAGACGCTACAAATGGTTTGAAGACGCCAATGCAACAGTTCACAACAACAACAAAACTTGTCATGAAACCATCACAATTCTCAATGAATACGAATCATTAGACGATAATTGCGGATATTGTCTTTGCACTTGTGTGTCCAAACAATTACGGTCACCTTACATGACCACGGCCATCAGTTTCAGGGATCAAATATCAGATATCTACAATGACATGTTGAGTATTCTAACTTCAATATCAAGGTCTATCAAGCTAGCATGGTCTCTTCCATGATACATTGACTAACTATTCAAGCAGCAACATTTATTTGTTGTGCCAAATTTGTTGCTCTATTTAGAGTTTTGTTACTTGTCTAGATTCCGAGTAATTATTAATAATATCCATTCAAGATACGTTGTGCCACTGCAAGCTTGACGAAGCGACAGTATCGAGAGAAAGCAGCATTAAAACGAACCTTGAATTGTTCTAGGGTGGTCACCGGTTTAAGATTCGTCGAGAAAGATGACATGATCCACATGCAAATCATGGAAGGCCAGTTGTTTATGAATGGACGAGGCCACTTGAATCGGTGGAAGCCTTTGGAGAAGTTTGATTTTGATCAGAATACGGGGATGTATTACGTAGAAAACGGAATAGATATGATGACACCATTATCGTCGGGAGTTGACTACGGACATCCAGAGACAATGAACTTAGACTACGTGGTTGCGCCAACAGGTTATGTCATCACTGGCGTAAGATTCAGAGTTGCTGAAGATTCTATCGATAATCCACTTTTGGGGAATGGTCCGATTGAACTGCAGATACGAGTCACGCCGTTTGATTCTGTCCACAGAAAACTTTCAGATATCCATCAATCACGTTGGGTGGCTTCTCAATCTTTAAGGTAAACTTTTTTATACTGCATGTCTTAAAAGCACAAAACACTGAGGTATGCATTATGGCTTGGAAATGAAAACTCGTTGATTGCAGCTTTTAATTCGTTTTTAGATTATTTGTATAGATTACGTAGTGGAAAAATGCACACCAAAACAAAGATAAAACATCAATCAATAAATTTGATAAATTAAATCGTACACGGAGAGGAAAATATGGAAATCATTCCTATAATTTTAATGAAATATTTTCCTATACCATTTTAGGAGCGATTACTTAAATTATGGGAATTATACCCATAATTTTTGGGAAACGTTACTATAATTATGGGAATGGTTCCTATAATTATAGGAACGATACCTATAATTAAGCTAATATCGGCATGATTCCCATAATATATAGGAATGGTTCCCATAATATATAGGAATAGTTTCCATAATATTATAGGAACCATTCCTATAATATTTATTTATTTATTTATTTATTCGATTTATATGCCAAGGCATCAACCAAATGGCAAAAATACAAAAATAAGTGATATAAAGTATATGTAAGACTATAAACAGGTCTATATAAACACATTAACAATACAAAATTAGAAAAAGAAAAATAATCAATTAATTACAATCAGTCAAAGTGGAATGAAATAGGAGTAACAAGGAGTTTAAAAATATAAGTGCCAGACTGTTAGATATAATGTACTGCAAATTATACCAATTTTAACAACTTTAACAACTTGAATTTTCCTCAATAGTACCAGGTATCAGGCTCTCCTTGAGCTCAAGGTCATGAAAGAATTTATAAGCTTTTGTCTTGAAGGTGTTAATACTAAGTGCCATTCCCATAATATTATAGGAATGATGCCAATAATATTGGAGTAATTTTTTTTCACACAACTGTGGTATTGAATTAATTACTTTTCACTAGATTTATTTTTTTTTTGATTAAGTGATTTTTTTTTATAATATATAAATTGATAAAAAAAGTTATCAGTAATAATATTTATTATTATTATCATTATGAAATTAATCAGTTGCAGCAGTTGATATTTTTTTAATCTTGAATGGTATACATGCTTGTAAATTAAAATAAAATTAATTAAAAAAAAAAGTTAATTAAAAAAAAAATTTCTACTAGAAAAAAAAAATTTCTCAACTAATTGTAGGAACCATTCCCATAATATATTGAAGCTATTCCATTATTGTATAGGAACGTTTCCAATAAATTATGGGTATGGTTCCCATAATGAGTATAGGATTAATGCCTATAATGATAATTTTATTATAAGATCCATTCCCATAATTGTTGGAAAGATTCCTATAAATTTCTCTCCGTGTATAATTAACAATTTTGAATTAAAAAATTAATTAGGAATAAATTTTAAAAAATTTTCTCCATAAACATGTTGGTGTCAACAGTATAGCTTTCGATGAATAAAATGAATTGACTTTATTCTTTTTTTATTTGGTTTGTAAAATCAATGCACAGAGCTAATTTAAAAATCATTGCTCAAATATTTTTATGTCATAATAAATAAATGATTTTCATTATCATTTGCTCACAACTTTACTCATGAATTAGTTATGTAGTATTTTTTTTTATAATTAGAGTTCCCTATACACTGAAAAAAAAAATTAACTTGATTCAAAAGTAAAATTCTTGAATCAAAAAAATCATTATGAAGAGATTTATCATCTTGAATAAAGTTGAAAAATGCTCGATCTAAGAAATGTTTCTTCATTTGAGTAAATTTTACTTGATTCAATACTTTCTTGTTTTGATCTAAGACAGTGAAACTCTTTAAATTGATTTTTTTGGGTCGAGAATTTTTCTCTTGAATCTTTAATTTTTTTTTCTGTGTAGAATTTATATGCGGATGCATTCCCATAATTTATAATCAATCTTTTGCAACGCATAAGGGAATTCAACTTGCAAGATAATTCTAATTCGCGGGAAAATTTGAACAAAGAAAAAAATAAATTGTAATGAATGTTAACTCTTTTGAATCAATTTATGAAAGAATTTTTTATTGTTTTTGGTTTTGCAATGTAGATCATTTTTATTCCAATAGATATTTAATTTAACATAACTGAAAAATTGAAAATATTAAAGTTTTTGATGGAAAGTTGTATATATGAGCGTTGATTTGAATAATTTAGATATTACATGAGCGCTTAAATTAAGGCATACACAGTTATATTTACTAAACTATTTACTTTTCTAATTTTGTGCTATTTTTCGGAACTGAGTAACACTCTATCCTGATTTCAGGGAACGAAAATTCGTCAAATTTGATTTCTCTGACTTCCAAAAAGATGTTGGAGAATCAACAGTTTCTTTTATTGATGGCCGAACTGTGAAATCGGGCAATTTCGCACCGATTAGAAGCATTGGAATTCGACATCGTCGAAATGAAGGTCACTATGGACGTCTTGGTTTTCAGATATTTTCTGTCTAACTAATGACAATCATAAATCCTGCAACTACAAAAGGTATCGGTATAATTCCACCATGAGCCCGTCTGAGAAGGCATTAAAGCGGGCCAGTATCTCTTTCACAACTGAGCTTTTCATGCTCTAAAGAGCTGCAATAATTCTATTGAAAGCATTGATATCAATAAAAATACCATCAGATTCAACAACATTCCCTATTGCTTTTTCTTTTCCTTTCTTCACGCCGTCAACGAATCAGCAGAATTGTTCCCTGTGGATTCAATTTATTTTACGCATAAGAATTCACCAGGTGGTATGTATTCGAAAACCACAAACATACATTTGGTTATGTGTTTACATCTATATATCCATTTGTATGTAGAAACTGTAAGCGAAATTCTTGTTTAACCAAATTCACTCTAGAACACCGAACAATCGGTATCTCGGGACTTTCAATCATTCCGCGAGTATTGATTATGAATATTTTATTTTATTTGATAATCCTGAAATATTAATAACTTTTATTCATAAGACTATGAACGAATTACATGCATTTTTCATTATTTTAATGCATTTACAGGAATTTATGCGGATCGTTATTTTAAATAAATATCGTCAGTTTCTTTCTAGAGTTTTTATAATTCATCGGAGAATTTTAGATTGCATACTGTATAAGGTTCAATAAGAGCTCATATCAATGATAATAATCCGGCGTTACTAAAAAAAGATATAAAAAATTTGGATTGAATTTTTAAAAAAATAAATTATATCACTGAGTTATTAAGTAAAAAAGAGAAAAAAAATTATCCTCTTACTCATAGACTGATATAATAATTAAGATTAATTCAAGAGGCTCAATTTTCAATAGGCTCTTACTCAAGGTCATTCTGAAGCTAATCAAAAAAAAATTGTGTCAATATATTAAATATTTTAGCGGCTAGAATGTTTACAAGCAGGCTACACAGGAAAAGACTAGTTGACATCTATTATAATTTTTTTTTCAATCATATTATTCGGGGATATGCGAAATTAAATTTCTTTGGACCTTCAGATATATTTATGCGTCGTGTTTTCTTAATATTCATACGTTTTAATTGTCCTAGAAGTACAATGTGTATATAACAGCAGCGATTTGAATTATAAAAATTGCTTGACCTTCACTGTTAAAAATTTTTGTAAAATTACAATCATATTACAAAACAAATGATATGTAAAATTACAAATCAGTGTATAGCAATGCTAAATAAAATACAATTCATGTAATTTTCCAACACCTGTCAGGAAATCTACTAAGATGTATTGTAATTTTACAATCTTCTTGTATAAACCTAACACGCATTGTAATATTACAGAACTGTTCGTCAATTTTCAAGAAAAAGCTTTTTAATTTTGCAAACATTAATTGTAATTTGATTCGGCATAATTGTATGTAAAATCATAAAAAAAATATTGTAATTTATATTACAATAATCTCATAAAAAATTTAAAAAGCTTTTTTTTATTTTTACAATTTCCATTGTAAAATTACACAGTGCAATGTAATGTTACCAGAAAATTTTATTTATATTACAAGAATTGTAATTCTACTTCACTGTTTTATAATTTTAAAAATAATACTTTTCAATTTTACAAAAATAAGACTGAT
>CAJNRD030001118.1:12635245-12649962 GCA_905319865.3 Cotesia congregata
CCATAAAATAACACAATTAATGTAAATTATAAATAATAAGCCGTAATGCTCAATCACCACATAGGATTAGCTTATAAGAATAATAAGATGTTGAATCACCTATCGGTCGTACGGCGTAGGGCGTTAGGTATCGGTCTGGCAAGCGCGCGGCTCGGGTTCGGTTCTTAGTTAGGGTATATATTATTTTCACTTTAAATCATCTGAGTTGAACAAATTAGGTCTACGTGAGATACCAAATCTAGTCAGCGCTTCATAACAATAAAATGACAACAGATATTAAATCAAATCTTTCTTTTTTATTATTTCAATTAAAATAAAATTCAAGGAAAGTATTGTAATTTTACAAACTTAGCTAATCTAAAAATATTTGTAAAATTACAAAACCGTTTTGTAAAATTAGTAACCTCACTGAGCTATATATGTTTTGTAATTTTACTATACCCGATTGTAATTTTAAATAAATGTTTTGCCTATTAGCTTCCAATACATTTCTTGTAAAATTACAATAGAAATTTTTAACAGTGTTGATAAGTCGAAATCAATGCATACTCCTAAACTCTTGGCGTTCTAAATCACGTAAAACATTGTCATTTCTAGCAACTTTTATATTGAAAAGTTTGCAATATAAAAAAGATTTTCTGAAAAACTAAATCGGCAACCAGTGACGCGAGATGCTGCTACTGTATATAAATACATCGAGCTCCGTATGTACATAATATATTCTAAAGAAGTTTCCAACCATAGAGAACAGTTTCTCATTTTAGCACATTCGTTTTTCAAATACATACCGAAGAATAGCCGGTAGCTCTCCCATGTGCAATTGTCACGTCGCTTTATACAGTTAGGAAAAAGTTTTCTTCAAGCAATTTCACAACACTTTGCACTTGCTTCTATGAATATTACATTTAACTTATCGATTTCTCGGATGGATAAACTATTTTTAATATAAAATATTCGTAAATAAATAAGTAAATAATCACTCACAACTAACAACAGTTTCTATCGTCTTATTGATAAAATTATCTTTTTGTTAGAATAATATCTATTTGTTGTCACAACAAAATTATTTCGTTATCGTTACATTATTAATTTTAATATGTCAAGAAAATTAATTTGTTGACATATTAAAATTAATACCGTAATGTATGATTTGTAATCTTTATACTAACATATTAATTTATTATCCAAATTTACTATTTAAAATTTCTAACAGAAGGTGCATGATTGCTAAATATTGTCTTCACAAGAGTGTTAAGTCTATCATATTAAGTTTTAAAATAAAAATTATTTGTTTTTACCTTTCTAAGGAAGTTATCTGCATTTTCTTTGTATTTAAGAAATCATTTTTTTCTAGCCAATAAACAATTTTTAATATTAAACAATCATCTTTTGATAGTTAATAATTATATATTATTTAACTATAAGCCAAGAAGTTGAGCAGTTAATTCATTAAATATTAATGAATGAATATTAAATATCAAAAAAAAGTTTTTTTAATCTTAAAAATTGCATATATGTTGACTATAAAGAAATTATTTATTAAATGTGAAGAAACTTAACCACAAAAAGTTTTATATAAATCACTCAATTTCCATGATCTCAACAACTCTTTCATATTTTATTTCCATATCATATCAATCACAAATCAATAATATAAATTTTTATGACAGACAAATTTAGTGCGTAAATTGGCGCGGAGTAAACAATCAATATGGCGACTTGACCACACACATTCAAATGTGTATCGCACAGCCCTTACTAACTCATATAGGCATAAGTACACAGACAAGTCAGGGTACAGCCATCTACCAACTATTTTTCTTAAGAAATATTTCTTAATTATTAAGAAATCTTTTTTGGTGGTAAGAGATATTTATTTCCATCTAACAAGGCTTTGTTAGGATTAAATATTAAAAATATTTCTTAAATGTAAAGAAGTAATTTATTTTAATAAGTATTTTTAATTATTAAGAAATATTTTTTATTCCGTAAAAAATCACTTAAAAAATTTTTAAGAAATCAATTTCTTACTCCCTAAGAAATCCTTCAATCAGTGATGTTATTTATTTATAAATTTAATTAACTATTTAACCTATTTTGATTTAATACGACGTAATTGTTGACGAACCTATTTTTGGAAAAAATTGAAAGATTACAATAAATTATTTTTTTAATTTTCATACATGGCTGTAACTTAGGCACTATATATAATATGTCTATACCAGACTGTTCTCTACGAGAATCTTGGTAAAAAATTGTCCAAAAGTCGAAAAAGCACTAACAGTTTGTTTGTTTTCTTCATTTATAGATTAAATAAATATTTCTCGACATGATTTAAATTGTAGGCGTAATTCGCTACTTACGTCAAAAGTAAAACTCCTGGCGAGCGAAATATACTATTACGCTAGTTTCTCACAAGAAAATCGTTTGCTGGTACTTTCTGGCACAGTATCCAACTGGCAAGGAAATGTAATCACTGCTGTGAGTTACTGTGCGTATACAACTACCATCTTGGCAAAAGCCACCCACAATTATTATGTTTTTTTTTTTACTATCAACTATTGTATCTAATTATTTACCTAATCATCTTTTTTTTTAGAGTAATTCGCAGATTAAAGATGTAAACACAGTGAAAATTCTATCAAAAATAAAGTTACTTTTAGAAGGCGTGCAATTTTAAATTAAAAATTTTTTTAATATGACGGTGCCATAACAAAGTGATTTCTTTGCTAAAAATAGTTATAGAATTCTAAGAAGCTTTTCGCCAAAATTTCTATTGAAGTTATAATTAACAATTTTTTTTATTGCTGTAACAATTAAAAAATCCTGGACATGGTTTTATCCTACAGGCTATACCTGGAATTTCCTGTTATTTTCAAGTGCAAAATGATCAAAAACTTTTTTATTGCAAAGTTTTTAGCAATTCCAGCTCAAAATACAACTCCGAGCTTGAAAATCTAATTGAATCGTTTATTTGAGAAACCCCATTTGTCAAAAATACTAAGTTTTTCAAGAGAAGCAAAAAACATTTTTCTCGGTTAAGTTTGCATTAACATCATGAACCAATGATGAATAATAATGTTAGTATCCCGAAAAAATATTCGAGCATGAAAAAATTTAATTGTTAATTACTACTATTCATAATAATGATGATTTGATTGACTTATAGGGTTTCTCAAATAAACAAACACAATAGTAATAAAATCATTAATTTATCAATTTTTTTCCGTCAATCATTTATTATATTTATAAAATAAAATACAAAATATGTATTGGAACCAAAATTAACAAAAATTATGATAAATCACAATCTAACTTTATAATACTAAAATTGCAAAAATTATTGAAATCAAAGTCTTTAACAGTAAATATAATATATTCTTATTTGGTTATCATTAATTTCAGAATTTAAATTAGTTAAATCAGAGTCAATAATAAAACGAACATATTTTTAATTTTAACTCATCAAGCGAATATTGTAAAACTCATTGAAATTCAAGTATTTAACAGTAAATTTAGTTTCTAATTATCTAATAATCAATCATTTTAAAGTTATAGTCAGTGAAATCAGATCAAACATTAAAACAATAATTTAATTTAATTTTTATAAACCTACACTGTGAAAATTATTAAAATTTAAGTATTTTACATTGAACTGAATTTTTCTACTTAAAAAAAGTTTTTTTAAAAAAAAAAAAAAAAAAAAAAAAAAAAAAAAAAACAGAAAGAAATTTATTTTTGGAATTTTGAAATTGAATGTTTATTCGAAAAACCCCATAAATCACTGACTTATGGGGTTCCTCAACTAAACGAGATTTATATCGACCGATTGGTTAGGTCTTGAACACGGATTTAATATTTTTTGGTGCTGATATAAGTGAGGGGAAGTTCAAAGAACCGAAAAATGCAATAAACCCGATTTCGAAAAAAATATGACTTATGGGGTTTCTCAAATAAACGATTCAATTACTGTCTTGAAACAATGTTTTTTCGAAAATGTAGCTACCAAAATTATTAGTTATTTGAACAAAATAATTTAGCTTGTTCAATAATCGATTTGTTCATCAAACTAAAATATTTTATTGAATTCACTATATCTACTCTAATATCAAAACTGTTTTGTTGTTAAAAGACATAAATTACTTATTATTACTTACTTTGTTATCATAATATATGATTTGTCCCAACAAAATTTGTTTTGCGTGAAGAGGGCTTAAAAATTATAGTATAAACCGTTTTTTCAATGCAAACACTATTTTATACATGAAAAGTAAATACTTATGAATTTAAGATAAGAAGTAACGGTATTAATTGCATACAATAATTCAACTATATCTAAGTTACTTCAGCCTCCGTAAACCATATCCGCTACAACGTCGTATATCTCCATAATAATTAACTGCTTAGGCCGATTTACATTACTAATTAAACCGAAACTTATCTAACACATTCGTAACTTCCCGAACGTGTAAAGATTATACGTATATCTGTGTCGCCGCTCAACTACTCAAGTACTTATACAATATATAGTATATAGTTGGATAATATATTTCAAGATAAATGTTACTTTAATTTATTTTAAAGCGACGTGACAAGTTCTAAAATTATAAATCAATTTCCTCTGTCGATTCCTCTTAAGTTTAATAATTCAATTCACGATGAGTTACAATTAATTCAGACTATTAAGTTACGGCATAATCTCAAAGTTGAATAATTAAAAATCGTTCATATTTAATTAGATTTTATCGATTACAATGATAGTTTTTAGTTAAATTGACAAAGTTTTTCCAAATTTTGAAAGCAAAAATACGATAAATTTCAAAATATAAAACTGTTAAACTTTATTTTTTTATTACATTTTTACGGTCAGCCATTCAAAAATGATAATCAAATCTCTCTTTGTTTTGTTGTAATTTTCCAGACTTGCACTGACTCTAAAATATTCAACTTGTTAGAAGACATGTATAATATTTTTATAATAATATACACTTTTATTACAAGTTAATACAGGCAGTACGTGATGATTTTTGAGAATTTCAAAAATCGAGAAGTTATTGGTTTCATCCTGATTCTCGAAAATTGAGTTCTCATCAGATCTTCACGTTTTGAGGTCCTAGGAAGCTACTCTGACTATTCCCATGATGACGTGTGTGTGAGTGTTTTTAATGTAATAAAATTACTATTAGTGCTTAACAAACTGTTTATGAAATGTTTTAATTTTTTAAATACTTACACAATTTATTTTTATCCTTAAATATATGTGATATTGAATACAGCTCAATAATTTAACTGAATTTTTTTAAGTATCAATTCACAATGATTAAAATTATTTGGATCTTTCTTCATGGTATTTATTGTTCATACTAGAATATCGTAGGAAAAAATTTCAATTTTGGCTATAATCGAACTTTATTTTCTTGTAATTACAAACTTTAAAATACCAAGAATTAAAGTGACTACAGCGAACACACAACTAAGCAACGACTACTGATATTTAAGAATTACTACGTTACAATATGCTCATTTAATATTTTTAACCCTCAAAAGAGGTTCCAGGGTTGGACGGAATAATCTGCTCAATAGAAGAAACATTCCTTAGCTGCGATTTGAGTTCCATGCGGTGTCGTCTTCTGATCAGAGTTTGTCTGCGACGTTTTTCATACTTGTGAAAAAGCAGCTCCAGCCCGAAGGCAACCAGCCCCCATATTGAAAGCCCAAGAACGATCATGTAACTCAATATTAAGGTATCGAAATCAATAAACTCGAAACTAGCACGCTCTTCAATCCGTTTGGCTTCTCTGAGCTTTTTTGTAAAATACTCGATTTCTTGAGATATCTGACCACTATAGAACCCTGATTCAACGGTCCAAGAACTGACTCTATCAAGTTTGTCTTTAAGACTCCAATCTTTTCTGACCCAGTTGACAAAACACTTTTCGAAAATAACGTCTTTTGATAAATGCAAGTTCGTTGATTTCGATGCATACAATTGTTGAAAACGCTTCTGTGAAATACAAGCAACCGTAGAGTTAAACTCCGCCTCGACTGCACATCTGCCTAGCTCAGAATAACTAGATGGGTGCAAGTACTGCATATCATCATCAGTAACCCACAATTTTTCATTGAATATGTTTCTCACTAATGTTGCATGCACTGTAAAAAAAAAACCGGTGTAAGTCCGGTGTTAAATTTAACACCGAAATCGGTGTTATAATAACACCGATGTAACACCGTTTGCGGTGTAAATATTTTTTTCGGTGTTAAAACGGTGTTATAAATTTTCCGGCGGTATAAATTTGTTTTAATTAACACAATATTTATAATCGAACCGTACATCTTTAATAATTGGAAATAAATAATAAAAAAAATAATAAAAGAGGAAGATATTGATATTTAAAATTTTTTTCACGTAAAAAGCAATTTGAAGCTAAGTATAATTACTTCAAAAAATTAATTTTTCTATACAAAAATTATATCAATGTTCCAAAAATGTTGGCCACTCAGCACCAAAAATTCATTTACTACAAATGGAATGAATTGAACGAAAATGACAATATTTTAAAACTCGGAAAAGGAAAATTTGAGAAGCTCAGAAATTTGTTTGACAATATTCCATATCATGAAGTAAACTCTGATGAAGCTTTAACTCTGAGCAGTGTAGTTTATGAAGTATCAGAGTTTGAATTTCACTTTACCTACAAGAAAAATATTTTCGTTAATGATAATAATTTAATGTTTTACTGTAAATTATGGGAGACTGTTTGTTATGATGCGAGCTTATGTACAAATGAAATAATTGAAGAAATGGAAGAAAAATTCCAAATTATTAGTTTTTCGGATTTGAAATTTCCACTACCTTGTGAAAAACATCAATGTTATGATAAATGTACACA
The DNA here is from genome assembly GCA_905319865.3 of Cotesia congregata. Classification (NCBI taxonomy): domain Eukaryota; kingdom Metazoa; phylum Arthropoda; class Insecta; order Hymenoptera; family Braconidae; genus Cotesia; species Cotesia congregata. The sequence continues at coordinate 12,642,139 of CAJNRD030001118.1, forward strand.
GTAAAAAATTTCGGTGTAAAAGTTGAACTCAGAGACTTTTACACCGTCGTGTAAGTGTGAAAAGTCGGTGTAAAATTTCCTTCGTGTGAAATTTTCACTCGTATAAATTTAACACGGTGTAATTTACTGTTTTACACTATTCCGTGTTATTATTTATAACTTTGCAAACTTAATATGTGACTGCCGTGACTTGTGAACTATAAATAAATAAAATTTTGCTTTATTAAATAATGACTTTTGTTAAATTGCACTGTACTTTTTTAACTAATGACTTTTTTAAAGATATAAGCTCATCCCGATGATACAATCATCAAGAGCTTTCATTTGAGTACCCACACGCATTTTGATATATTTTTTATATATTCATATATATAATATATATAAATATATGAAAAAATGATATGGGTACTTAAATGAAGGGTCGTGATGAGTTTAAGATCGAGATGAGCTTATATCTTAAAAAATGTCAATAATTAAGAAATGACATTGTATCTTGTCAACTATTTATATAAATATATGAAAAAATGATGTGGGTACTTAAATGAAAGGTCTTGATGAGTGTAACAACGGGATGAGCTTATATATTTAAAAATGTCAATAGTTCACAAGGTACAAGGTCATTTCTTAATTATGTATTTAGAAATAGAGCATTTTCGAATGCAGCCTAAATACTTATCATCATAAATTGACTATTGGTGACACTTACTGTGATTTTCACACCGTCCGTGTTAAAAATTTTTACACCGAATCATTTACACCACACCGAGTCCAAAAAATTTTTTACAGTGTAACTACTATATAGCTTCTAAAAATTTATTACTGTAAATATTTAATAACTTGTTGTATTTATTATATTAAGTTAATTTATGTTTTATTTGATTTCAGTCTAATTGTAAAATAAACATTAATTTGTTCAATTTTAATTAATATCTAATATTATTTAGTGTTTCATAAATTCTTTACTGATAATACACCGATACGGAGTTACTGTACACCGCTGTAACACCGATGTAACACCGATTTAACACCGAATTTTTAACACCGCCGAGAACCATTTTAACACCGGTGTAATTGACCGGTGTTGCACAGCGGTGTTAAAATGAGTCCATTTTAACACCGCTTTTTTTACAGTGTGGTAGTAAACATGATATTTGTTATCATAAAGATCTTTTAATGACTCGACGTTGCGCCTCAATGGTTCTGACAGTATAGCAGACACCTGACCTTGGAATTCAGGCATCACGGTGAAGACAAACAAGAATCCAGCGATGTAGATTATCCGCATCGACAACCGGTCTAGAGGTGTGATCACTCCCATGCCTGCTGTCAGACTCATAACATCCAAGATACCGCTACTGATATCAAATTTGTTGTTAATTATGATTATCATCCCAATCAACATTAACATGATGATTGTCAGGAACAGGAATTGATAATTGCAAGCAACTTGACTAATTGTCGTCAAATAGTTCGATTTTTTTGTTAGGATTGAATAAGTAATTACGTCATACCGTGTTAAAATATCCATGTATTTGTAGTTAGTGTCAGCTAACTGGAACGATTTGTCTAGAACATCAATCGGTGTCTCGGCTAATTGTCTGAAATATCCGTTTTTAAAGGACGCCGTTTGAACCGAAGAAGGAAAAAAACCATGTGTTGTCCTTGGCTTTGATCAGCGATAATATTTCGTATACAGTCATCGATCCTTTTTTTTTTCATTTTCTTCAAATACTTAGTTATTTCAGAAGACAAATTTTTCCGAGGGATGTTTTTGATATCGATAAAAGCTGCTAGCTTCACCTCATGACCATTTAATTTTTTAGACTTATCGAAAGCTATGTTTCTGCAAATAGTGCTGTCTGAAAAAAATTTAATCGAATCTTAGTCAAAAAAAAAAAAGTACTTACTCGGAAAGATTAAAACGACTGATTGCAATTTGGCGTCCGACTTGTTTATTCGGAAAAAAAAATTTCGAAAAAGGGTATAGCCGAATTAATATGGGAATTCTGACCCCATGGCTTTTTTGACTTATACTTATATATAATGTAGTTGTAATATAATGTAGTAATATACTTAATATAGGTAGTCGATTTGGTGTCGAATGAAAATAATTCACATCAATTTTTAGTTCTTTAACTCAAACGGAATCCGAGAATTTCGAAAAAACCTGTTTTTTAAAAATTATTTTTATTTTCATAGTTAAATTCGGAATTATTTAATGATGATTTTTTTCCTAATTCTTACGAGTCCAAAACATGAAAAAATCATATGATCATGATTCTCATACAGAAAGCCGATTTTTAACGGAGAAAAAAAAAATTACATTTTTTTTTTTTAGCCTTCTTGAAATATGTCACTCACCAAAATTCGTGAGAAAATGTCTTTTATACTACTCTGTACTCAGAAATTTTTTTGAATTTTTTAAAGTAGTGGAACAATTAACAAAAATTAAAAACTCATTTTTTTCTCAAAATCTTGCGTTTTAACAAGCATACATTTTTTTTTTAGTACACATAAATACGTAGAAAATTTTTTTTTTTACCAAAATATATCTTCGCGAAAGATAAACAGAAAGAATCAGTAGGTTAAAGTGATTAGAAGGGTTATTAATGATTCAAAAGACACTTAAAGGTAATACTTATATATTTTTTCATACTATTGGGAAATGTTTTGAATTTTGATACAGAAAAAATAAAAATTATAATCAAAATAATAATTTTAAATAAAAAAAAATTTTTTTTCTACGTATTTATGTGTACTAAAAAAAATGTAAGCTTGTTAAAACGCAAGATTTTGAGAAAAAAATGAGTTTTTAATTGTTCCACCACTTCATTGTGGTGGAACTCATAAAATTCAAAAAAATTCCTGAGTATAGAGGAGTATAAAAGACATTTTCTGACAAATTTTGGTGAGTGACATATTTCAAGAAGGCTAAAATGTAATTTTTTTTTCTCCGTTAAAAATCGGCTTTCTGTATGAGAATCATGATCATATGATTCTTTCATGTTTTGGACTCGTAAGAATTAGGAAAAAAATCATCATTAAATAATTCCGAATTTTACTATAAAAATAAAAATAATTTTGAATAAACAGGTTTTTTCGAAATTCTCGAATTCCGTTTGAGTTAAAGAGCCAAAAAAGCCATGAGGGCAGAATTCTCTTATTAATCCGGCTATGCCCTTTAGCGAACACGTAATCAGAGCCGTAAAAAGTCAGGTTTCAATTTTTTCGAGTTCCAGTAAATTAAGTATTCGAAATCAATAATTTACCTTTTGTATATTTCATACTGTAAAGGGTCAATATCTTTCCATTATCGCTGAATTTGTCAAAAGAAAACCATGGTGCTGGAGCGTAGGCTGCAAATAGATTCAACGTGAAAACGATCGTCGTATCTTGATCACTACACAGGTAAAAGACGGCCAATAGATCCTGCTTCCACATGAATTGCAATACTTCTCGAGCATTCAAACAAGATGATTTTCTTTCAACGATCAAAAATGGAGACTTGATGCTCCATGCAGTCGATCTCCGGAAATGATTAATGACTGCTTTCAAGTAACCAATAGACTCAAATGAAAGTACGTATGTTGGATAAGCTGAATTAAAGCCTGTAGCCTGTTTCTGGAATTTGTGATCAAATACAACCCACGAATTACCACCTGGATCCCAATCATTGCTTAGTAGATCCGCGGAAATAATAACTGGATTTGAATTATTCTTAAAACACATTTCAGCCAACTCTCTCTGAAGTTGAAAATAAATTCGTTAATCACTGTTAATTATTAAAAGTATTGGAAACTTACTGCGTTGCGGTGAAGTTGCGAAGGAATTCCGGACAGTTTTATAATTTCTATTTTACTACACGACACATTTCAGATAAACAAGAGACAACAACACAAAGTAGCTCTCATCACCCACATGATAAAACTATTCAAACCTAGATGACTGGTTAGTACACCGGATTTTTTGATACGTTGAATATTGAAGCACGTCATCCTGCTCAGGAATAATAAGCGCAACTGGGTTAGCCACGTCCTAAGCAACGAGGCTTTGTCGACACAACAAACTGGATCGTAAAAGTGAATTTTTAATGCGAACAAAATATAGGTAAAATTTTAACATCTAACTTGGAGCCAGCATGCTTTTTATTGCTCGTTAGCCACAGGCAATTAGCAACGTTGCAGGTAACTATCGACTGATGTACTCAGTGTATTCGAAAAGCTATGATTATTATTTTGACCTAGCAGACTATTTTTACATCGATATAGAGACAGTTGCAATGCACTTGACGTCAAAATAAAGGAATATTACAAAGCTCTCGTTTTAAGCTGACTTAGTTTAAATAAATTATACTGAGAAAAAAAAATACTTTTATTAAGAAAATTTTCTTGATACAAGAATTTATGTTCTTGAAAATTTTCAAGAATATATATTCTTAGCTCAAGAAATTGTTAAATTGATTAAAATAATTTTTACTTAATTTAAATAAAGCTATTCTTTTGTTTATCTATTATCCAAAGATAAATATTGATGTTCTTCTCTTCAAAAATTAATAATTAATAATAATAGAATATTTCATCCAGTAAATTGACCAGAATGTTCCAATAGTTGACCGATTATGGAACATTGGTTATTTTTTAAGCTTTAATTAGTTTTTTCTATTTAATGTATAATGTTTCTATACTTATTTATTTAAATTAGATTTAGATTATTAGTAAACAAAATTCATTTAGTTTAGAACAAAACTAATAATAGTAAAAACGTAACAGAATAGTAAATTAAACTTAGATTCAATAATGACAAGGGCAAACTCATTAGCAGTCATCTTATTTGAAACACATTAAACACAAGTATAAATACTTCTTTATTATTATTAATTTAATAATTATAAATTATTTTAAATAACAACATTCATGTAAACATTAAATTATCACGTAAACATATTTATACTTTTAATTTATACAAGTTAGAAACTGTCAACTGTGCATGCGGTCAACTACTGGTATTTTGAAAAATAGCGGGTTCCAATAGATCACCGAAGTCATTTATTGATGGTACAATGGTGTTTTCGATCTCGACTGCGTTTTTTGTATTTAGTCAATTTAAGTCGTTGAGTATCAACGTGACTATCGAAATATCATCGATTATAATAACGTTAAAGAGATACTTTTAACACTCAAAGAAGAAAGTACAAGTCACAACAATTCAATAGAATATTAAAAATATTTTCGAAATGAAACTACTGCTTCATTTGATAGCGATTCGCTTGATATTATTACTATCGATGATTGTTGTGATTAACTCACATATACACTGAAAAAAAAGTTTTTTTATACCAAGGAAATGTTTCCTTATAGTTAAAAAAAAAGTATTCTTAAAATAAGAATACCAAAGTTTACTAACCATAGGAATAAGTTTACTGGATATAAAAAAATTTGGTATTCTCATTATTAAAATACCAAATTCAATATGGCCGACTTAACCTCGCTTGGTCGACACGAATCTTCAGGATAGATAATTATGAGAAACTATACTTTTTATAATTTTTCATTTATATACAATCTATCACACTAAAATTAATAAAAATGGAAAATAGTATATTAAGCCTTTCTTTTCTTATTTTTAATTCTTATTATTGTCGAAAAATTGCAATTTTTTGCTAATAGCATTATTTTACTAATTTACTAATAACATTACTAAGGTACAAGACCTAGTTATTGACACTTGCAATTTTATTTTAATTAAAAAAAATAAATCAACTCTGATAATTTAATAAACATAATATTTGAATTATAAATTTTAAGATAATTGGTTTTTTGAGAACATTTTATTTTTTTAATTAGAATAAAATTGCAAGTGTCAAACAACTAGGCCAGTGTAAATAACTGGGTCTTTTACCTTATTATAAAAATTGATTATAAGGAAAGAATGTATTGCTAAAATGAGTTATAAATTTGTTGGAGATGATAAATTCAACTCTGACAACTTCTTTTGCATCCAAGAATCCATATAAGTAAGGGAGTAAGGGGAAGTAATATTAATGATTAATACTTTTATTTATAATTTATAAATTATTTAATTTACACAAATAAATATTTCGGTAAGTAGACTCAGGCACGAGGTAAACTAAAAAACACGCGTACACTGTAAATTGGAGGGAAATGACAAAAATAGTGGCGCCACCGTCACGGTTGCTATGATAACATAGAATTTAGTTTTAGTCCCGTTAAAAAACTTGGTATTCTCAGATTTAAAATACCAGTTTTCTTAAATCTAAAATATTTAACTTTACTTTTACTGCATACAAGAAAACTCGTCTAAAAAATATTCGGTATTCTGGGTATAAAAAAACTTTTTTTTTCAGTGTAGTTCATGAAAGCTCGAAACATGTTGAACGTAATGTAACAAAATCTGAATATATTGAGCTGCTCGAGAGAATGCGGAGAACAGTTGCAACGAAAAGCAAAGATCGCTTGTGGGATCAAGGTGTTATTCCTTTTATAATTGATGATGTTTTTAGTGGTTCCCAACGTAAATTAATAAAAGAAGCAATGCGTGTATGGGAGAAGTCGACATGTATTACATTCGTAGAGACAGTTCCTGATGGTAGATCCAAGTATTTGGCAATCACCAAAGCAAGTTGCGGGTATGAATATGTTTTTAAATGAGTTTTGAAACATCGTACGTAAGTGTCATATATTTTATTTGCAATTAAATAAAATAATTTGTTCTAGCTGTTGTTAGTAGATTTTATAAAAATCTAACTATTGCAGCCGTCCTCATGGCGCAACTTTCAAAAAATTTTTTGTCATTTTCTGACTTAGTTTGTCGAGCTGAGTCAGAAAATATATATAGTTCAAAAGTTTATACATATATATATATATATATATATATATATAATGGGGTAAGGGTGGCAAAATGGGGTACCCCCAAAATTTCGTAAAAAAAATTTTTTTTTCCAAAAAGCTTTTTTAGCTTTCTAAAATATATTTTAACGTCATTTCCTACAATTTCAGAGGAATAAAAATTTCTTTTACATGCAGTAAAAAAATTTTCGTCAAATTTAACACAAATATTTGTGTTACTGACTGTTTTTACACAAACTAATGTTAATTCTACATTCTCGTATGTTAAATCAACACATGAGAGTGTAAAATTATACACACTAGAGTGTAATTTGCTACACAAAAATTTTTACACTTTACAAATTGACGAAAAATTTTTTACTGTGCAGTAATTTTTATCGTCATTGTGCATCATAATAATTTTTTTTTCACATCTAAAATTTTTTTTTCTAAATTTTTAAGTTCTCACTTTACAAATAAATGATTTAAAAAAAAAAAATCGGGAAGTCATTGGTTCCAAGCCAGTTTTCGAAAATCAAGTTCTAATCTGATCTCCACATTTTTAAGGTCCTAGGAAGTAGCTCTTAATACTCCTACGAAGATTTCTATCAGGGTGTGTGTGTGTGTGTGTGTGTGTGTGTGTGTGTGTGTGTGTGTGTGTGTGCACTGATAGAAATTTTTCGTCAAATTTAAGACAAAAACATGTGTTGATGACTTTTTTTACACAATTTGTGTTGAATCAACACTCTATTGTGTTGAATCAACATACTAAAATGTTAAATTCTACATGCTAAAATGTTAAATTCTACACAAACATTTTTACACTTTACACAATGACGAAAAATTTTTTACTAAGTGTGTGTGAGTAAACCTCTCATAACTTTTGTGCGATTCCACTGATTTGAATGACAATCGCGTTATTCGATAAGGTTCAGCAAAACTTAGACTTCCTCATAAATTTAAAATAACTTTTTTTTTT
>CAJNRD030001118.1:12650821-12676543 GCA_905319865.3 Cotesia congregata
AAGACTAAGGTTAAGTTCGAAGATGAGCTTAATCGGGCGAGTAATTTGGAAATGACAGGATTTTGAAATTTTGAAAATCGTAAAAATTGATGTTTTTACTACTTTAACTTGGTATAATTATTGAACTAGACAAGATATTAAAATTTGGTAAATGCATCGTAAAGCTCTTTTAATAAGCTTCAATTTTCACTACTCAGAAGTGGTAATAGCCTCAATATTACTCCTTTTAGAGTTCGTCAAGTTTTACTGTTGCAGCCGTTTTAGAATTATTGTCTGCATCATAGCTTATAATCATATGATGTAAATTCAATAATTACGATATTGATCAGTCTTTCGTGTAATGTTTTCGAGTAGGTTGTCAGTAAATATGTCACAAATTAGTTTTAAACATTGTTTTCTTCAATTAAAATTTTATCTGGTTTCAAAATTCTGATTAACTCGGAAATTTTGGACATTTATAAATACAATCTTATAATCTTTGCAATTCTTTGGTAAATATTTTAGAAACTTTTTCTTCACAAGATAATTTTTTTTCCAAAGTTTGTTCCAAATAGTTTTCAATTCATTATTGAATTTATTTTTTAATTCATGAATTAAGTTATCCATTGTTAGTGTTATTATATTATTTTATTAAAAATCAATTTTCTTTATTTGAAAAATCTACTTCCATTTCGGCTGCCGAATGGCCTTTTTTTATGCTGGAACCATTTTTCGAGAATAAAGTAATACTGAGCTTAGCAGATGGATGTGATAAAATTCCGATAGTTCTGCATGAGCTAGGACACGCGATTGGATTGGAGCATGAACATATTCGTCCTGATCGTGACATGTTTATTGATGTCATTTATGAAAATATACCAGAAGGTCAGTGTATACACTTACACAAAAATTATTTTTGATAATTAATATAACACTAAGTTAAAATTACTTGTTGGTTTGTAAACAGAATTTTTTAGTGAATTTGAAAAAGGATCAGCTCATGATGTACAAACCTTCAACCAAACCTACGACTATCATTCAGTCATGCACTACCCCAGTGATGCATTCTCAATTTATTGGCCTCTGGAAACCCTATTACCAAAACAAGAAAATCTATCTCTTGGAAACATCAAACTAAGTGAGGGTGATATATCCACTGCAAATATGTTATACAGTTGTCCCAGTAAGTGTGATCTATTTTGATAAAGTTTTTAACTTTCTGCTTTAAAAATCAATGATTTTCAAAAATTGGAAAGTTCATTATCGCCTTGATTTTCGAACATTGTATTTTTCATTAGATTCTCACTGTTAAGTCTTCGGATGCTGCTCTGACTATTCTTATGAGGTCATGAATTTTGTAGATGTGTGTGTGTGTGTGTGTGTGTGTGTGTGTGTGTGTGTGTGTGTGTGTGTGTGTGTGCGCGCAAGCCTCTCATTACTGGGAGAACTTAAATTTGAACCAATTCGTCCTGATAGATTGTGTAAGAACCCAGATCCTGTAAGAAAATTCAAAATTAAAAATTCCGAAAAAGTTTTTTTTTTTTAACTTCCCGTTAAGAAAATTGAAAATTTTCAAAAATCGGAAAGTTATTGGTTTTACATCCTTTTTCGAAAATCGAGTTTTCATCAGACCTCGACGTTTTAAGGTCCTAGAAAGCTTTCGTGACTATTCCCGCGGTGATGTCACCGTGTCTGTGTGTGTATGTGTGTATGTAAATCTGTCGTAACTTTTGAACGGTCTATCCGATTCAATCGAAATAAGCGGCTTTCCAAAGAGTTTCATTGTCCTTAGATTTATAATACTAGTTCAGAAAATTCAAGTCGATCAATTTTGAGAAATCTCAAAAATTAAATTTCCAAATATTCGTTTTTTTGTAATAACTTTTAAATTGCTCTACCGATCAATTCCAAAAACTAATCAGCTCCTAACTTCAAAAAACCACGCTGATCGCCACCAGTCCGGTCAAAATCAGTTGATTCGTTTGTGAGATATCGTCGAAAAAAATTGGAAAAAATGTTTTTTTTAGAATTTCTATGAAATTTTTAGTCTGACCAGTTTGCGTTCTAAAATATCTTAAAAGGCTTAAAAAACTGCGCTGAATGCCGTAAACCGCGAGGAAATCGGTTGACTCATTCAAAAGTTATTACGGTTTAAAAATTCAAAAAATAGTGTTACATGAAACGTCTATCAGATTTTTGAGCTTGAAGAGCTCAAAAGCATAGAACAGTCATCTTTTTGAGCTTGGAAAGCTCAAAATAAACCAAAAATAATATTTTTGAGCTCGAAGAGCTCAAAAACAAAATGAGTGAAATGTTGTGCGATTAGATATAGAGTTAGCGGGAAGTTGCAGGGATGGCCTTTAGGATCAATCGTTTTCCTAATTTTTTTTTTTTTAAATTCAAGTCATTGCATCGATCACATTAAAATGGGTACATGAAGTCAAGAGATATCTTTAAAAAATTTTAAAAAGAAGTTTTTTACACATAACTTTGAAATTTCCTATCAGATTGTTTTGTAAGTAACGAATGAGTGATCTTTTTAGAATAAAAAATCGCGTTGAATATTGCGAATCAAATCGAATCCAGTTGATTAGTTCAGGAGATATCAAAATTCTAGATCTTCAATAAAAAATTGCTACACTCTTACAACTACTGGATTTTCGGGTGCTAAGAGCTCAAAAATGTTTAAAAGTGGTATTTACGACTTTGGAAAGATGATGATTTTGGGATAGAATACTTTTCGAGTAATTTGAGCTCAAGAATAGTGAGCTCTGTAATAAACACAACTTATCAATCATGAAATTTATTGTTACTCGATCAATAAAAATAATAAATTTTAATAATGAGTTTTTACTAATTCTTTTAGAATGCGGAGGAATCTTCTACGGGATTTTTGATTCATTCGGTTTCTAAACGCATTCAAGCAATTCAACTCAAATGAAAAACTGCGAATGGAGAATCAAAGCTTCAAAGGGTGAAAAAATCGAACTTGTAATACCTACGTTATAAGTATTTTTCAGAATCCTAACTGCTCAGATGCATTTTTAGAAATAAGAACTGGTTATCCACCTCATAGCACTGTCTTAGGTAATTCCTCTTAATAAAGAAATAGTAGTGTATAATGTCTGCATATTCACGGTAAACATATCTCTAATATATGGATTAGAAGCATAAATCGTCTGATTCTGTTACAGGCCGATACTGTGGAAATTTTTCATCCATCAGAATCAAGACCAATAATGTTTTATTCGTGACATACGTGAAATCAACGACAAGTAATCCTTCCATAGGTTTCACAGCTCACTACAATATTATATGTGGCGGAATTTTTGACATCAAGGTAGATACTCCTTTCAACCTGGAATCAACTAATTTTCCAGATGCGTATCCACCAAATCGACGATGCAGTTGGAAATTTACTGCACCAAATAATCATCGCATAGCGATGAAAATTCACTATTTTGAGCTTGAATTGAATGACAATTGTATCGATTTTCTTATGATTAAGGATGGTATTGATTATAACTCAAAAGTCATTGGAGTGTACTGTGGTGAACGCGATTCATGGCAAATTAATTCAACTGATAATAAATTATTGGTTATCTTTTCTAGTGACTCAATAATCAATTATTCAGGATTTTCAGCAACTTTGTTTGCAATACCCTTAGATGGGTGATCATATAAACTATGATCCTGAAGTATAAGTTATACGGTAGTGCAACAAAACTCGCCATCCCTTTTTTGAATCTTCTATGATTATACATTGGTTTATTATCCTTTAAGATCAGGTTCAACAAATTTTTACTAAGCCGATTTTTTGAAAAAGTTTCTAAAGCATCAAGAGGTAAACTAATTTATTTTTAAGAAAACTTATAAAATCAGTATGCAATTGCTTTGTATCTCCCAAATAATTATGTGCAATCTATAACATGACTGTAAAAATAAAATTTTTCTTTCTTTACAAAAATCGAATGTCTCACTAGATACTTCCAATAAATTCCACTATTAACCCTTTAACATTCTGGAGCTTCGAGGAATCTTGGTGTGAGCCCGGAGGGGGCAAAACCAATCATAATGCGTTAAACGGCTGTGTGAGTAGCGGCGTGACTGTATAATGTGTCCGTGCGCCCCTTCTACTATTTTTCAAGCCTTTCTCTACAAAACAGATTATAGCTCTCTCACTTAAAGAAGAAGACGGACGATTGAAATTGGGAGTAGGAGTTCAAGGTCCCGTTAAAGGGTTAATGGGTAGTAGGGAAATTTGATCAATTTTTCGCTAAATTATTATACTCATAAATTTGTTAGTTTTCATAATGAAGCATCAATGTTATAATAAAATGAAAATCAAACAATTTTTCTGTGTTGGCTTCAATCTATTGAACCCATGGCAATTATTCTTTCAAAATTTTGCATCCATTTCACATAAATTATTCTACGATCAATTTTTCTTAATCTTGGAAATAAACGATAGTAGTATGGGGCACAACCTGCGAGACAGTGTCTATACAGTCAAGTCTTGTCAAGACTGTCTAGCCCCCTTCCCTTTCCCTTAAGGTGATTAGCTGTCAATATGGTCACTAACTGGGCCCTGTGAGGGCATCTGCATGTTTTCACGCCTTGGTGGGGGCTAATGGAAATATTAGGTAATCTATAATAATTACGGTGGGACTAGTGATGTGAAGCAAAGCATGTGCTCGTCAAATGCTCGTCATTTGACGTCAATTGACCAACTGAAAAAAAAATGAACGCCGGTCATTTTTTGAATTAAATGGCGATTTAATTTAAAAGCTAAATTAAAAAAATTTTAAAACTTGACCAAAAAATGACCGAAAAATTTTTGATGGTCATTTTCCATCTAAGTAGTTGAGCAAGCCAGATTTGTTTACTACCGTCAGAATTTTTAGATAAATTTTGTGTTTGAATTAATAGATATAGTGATTGTTTTTAACAAATAATCTGTAGAATCAATTTCAGCAAACAAATTTTACCGGATTCTTAAGTCCAAAAAATTGACCAAAAAATGACCGAAAAATTTTTGACGGTCATTTTCCATCTAAGTAGTTGAGCAAGCCAAATTTGTTTATTACCGTCAGAATTTTCAGACAAATTTTGTTTTAAATATTTAAAATATTGAGATTGCATCTGAAATAGATTAGTTTGATTTTTTTTTTAAGAGAAATTTTAGTAAAAAGAAAAAAAAATGCTCATGAATTTTTGTGATTGACTAAAAAAAAATGACGTCAATTGACGAGCAAATGCTCGTCAATTGCTCGTGATTTGACCAAAGTTGAAAATGACCGTCATTTCGCATCACTAGGTGGGACATAAATAGATTTAAAAATAATATTTTTCCAATTTTTTTTACATCTGGTGTGTCTGGGTGATAGATCACATTGAACAACTACCTATCGTTGACTACATTAATTCTGTCATGTAAGACACATGATGGAAGTTGTGTTTTTGAAGAGCTTGAAGATCTAAAAACTGTTTGAACCGTTTATCAAATTTTTTTTCACAACAGTGTAGTAATAAATCGAATGTGGTAAAAATCAGTTTCATTTACTAATAATAACATATTAGTTATCTGAAATTACAATGGTACTTTTCTGACAAGAAAATTCTAATAAATTTCAATTTTTACAACATGATCAGAAACTTTATATCATTAATAATGATTCATTATTCTCTCGAATCTTATATATATATTTCTTCTGTGCGTGTGTTTGTCACTGAACTTCTCCTAAACGGCTGGACTGCTTTTAATGAAATTTTTTGTGTGTCTTCAGGAGGATTCGAGAATAGTCTAGATTCATAATTCAGTCCACGGGAAAATGTTTATTCAATTGATTTTTTATTTACAAATATTTCTATTTATAAATTGTTGTTGATCTTAGAATGTTTTACATTAGATCTGACAGACAGCGCTGCGATCGGAATATCGAATATTCCAAAATATTATGTAAACGTTGGCTACATTGGTTAAACCAACGCCTTGTATTTTATATTACTTTTTTAATAAAAAAAAAAAAATATTCCAAAATATTTCATTCTAATTTCAGTGTGATCCGATAGCAGGCGCTGCGATCAGATTCAAGAAAATTTGGTGTTATTGTGGTAAAATCAATCACGTGCTAATTGAAATACATTGTAACAACGTTTAGATAATAATTTTCATCAAATAAGTTTAAACTGTTACAGCTTATACAAATAAGCTTAAAATTTCTAAATTTAAAACGTGTGTGCAGGATAACATCTGTCGGGCCCACTAGTATTATATCATTTAAAAACAAAAAATCTTTGTCGAATATTTAGTTTTCGATGAAAAAATTTTCTGATATTAGAGTTAATGAATATTAAAAATGATTAACTTTATTCTTTATTCAAGCAAATTTATTTTTGATAAAATGTTGATAACACAGAAATTCAATTTTAATAATATCATAGTTGTACAATTAAATTAAATATTTAATCTATTATCTAAATAGTATAAATCCCTTGATCCTTAATTAACCATTCAAATACTCTCAAGATCTGTAAGTTCCGCACGTAGGTATATATACTGGATGCAGATAAATCTGACCTTATGTAAATTAAACCAAATGGGAACGCCGGTAGGGCAAATATGGTATTTGTACTTGAGAAGGTAGATTCCCATATTGGGTAATCCTTTTCGGTTGGATGAGTCTTATAAAATATATTAAATTTATTCTTCCCTTTAATCACTACGGCATATTATAAATGTCAATCACTTAACAAACAATTTATTATTTAATTACCCCCATTCTTTCGTTTGATTGAAGCTGTGATAACTTAAAGTTTTGATGGAAATAATTTAAAAACTTGTGAAAGTTATTGGCAATAACTTTCACAAGTTATTGCTAATTACGCCGAGAAACTTTCTTGAGCAGGTTGAAGGCGTCGTAGATAACTTGAGAGCAGGATGCAAAACAACAACCTCGAAGAGTAAATAACCGAAAACAGCGCTATCTATACTTAAGAACGGCGTGGCCATCTTCGTGAAGAATTCAAAAATGGATTACCTATTTTGGTATAATTAACTAAATCAAAAGTAAAAGGACAACAAGGTCATGACATTGAAACGATGAGACAAAATGCTAAAGAATATCAAGACAATGTGCTGTTAAGTCGCCAATAACACACGATTACATTTGGATGAAACAAGGATGTTGGCTAAAAAGATATTTCCCCTTCGACGGAACATCAAACAGACGGCTCTAATAGGGTGAAAGACTCTGTAAAGCTACTGGAGCGATATTCGACAGGAGGATTCAGTTTCCATTATACGGTATCAGTGTTTTTTGTTACGAAAAGTGTTTATGGATTCACTTTTTTTTGGTGGATATGTTATCTCAATCTGATCATCGTTTCCTGCCAATATTTAGACAATATGCATTTTTTTAAAGTTTCATTAGAATATTATATTGTACTTTATAAATATTATAATAAAACTTCAGGTCTTGAGATATAATACGTAATAAGAATCAGGTGAAAAGACCATCAATAAATTTTAACACAATTATTCGGTATAACGAATGGCATTTCCTGACAAATTTTGGGCGTAAAGGATTTATTCGATTTTTATAGAATTTTTTATTAGGAGTTTCGTTCGGCCATTTTTGCTGGAATTTAAAAATTTCAAAATTTAGCCGAACAAAACTCCTGTTAAAAAATTCTATGAAATTCAAATAAATCCCTGACGCTCAAAATATGTCAGGAAATGCCCAAACACAACTCCTGTTAAAAGCGGAACTCAAAATTCCAATTTTAAGAAGTCCATCAAGGAAGTTACATTTTGGCACACCCTAATACATACTCATAGTATATGTCTAAAGAAATATCTAAGGATATATTATATCTGCGGACATTGAAATTAAAGTAAAGGTCATTGCAAATATTTCTTTGAGAATATAAAACAGCTGATATAATTTTGTAATCAGAAATAAATTTTCCATACATACGCCCTCTATGAAAATTTACAGATATTATGCGTATATTCAAGTACATTTTTAGGCAAATTTGAATGTATACCAGAATACATCCTACACAGAAAGAAAAAAATCTTGATTCGAAAGTAGATTTTCTTGGCTTAAAAAAATATTAAGGAAGACTAAAAACTTCTAGAATGAAGTTAAAATTTTTTAAACGAAGAAGTCAAATTTTCTTGAGACAAGATAATTTCTCTTTGGTCCAAAAAAACTTTGGTATCCCTCGAAATTTTTTTGGCGCAAGAAATTCTTTTTTTCTGTGGGATATATTCCCAGTATATAATATTCATTTTATAATAAAGATATGCAAGTCATAAAATGTTCCTGATTTTCTTAATTAAATGAATAAATTGATATTTGACATATAACGACATTCGATGTATCGAACAAAATAAATAAATAAATAAATAAATAAATTTTGTACATCGAAAAATTTGCTGAAAGACTATTCTAATAGTAATAAATTCAAATAAAGAAATCAATTTATAATATAAATCCGTCGGAGACAGAATTTTCCTCATTCTGTATTAGATTTACTACATTATCAAAAAAATGTTTATAAAACGTAATAAAAATCAGGTGAAAAGACCATCAATAAATTTTAACACAATTATTCGGTATAACGAATAATTGTGTTAAAATTTATTGATGGTCTTTTCACCTGATTTTTATTACGTTTTATAAACATTTTTTTGATAATGTAGTAAATCTAATACAGAATGAGGAAAATTCTGTCTCCGACGGATTTATATTATAAATTGATTTCTTTATTTGAATTTATTACTATTAGAATAGTCTTTCAGCAAATTTTTCGATGTACAAAATTTATTTATTTATTTATTTATTTATTTTGTTCGATACATCGAATGTCGTTATATGTCAAATATCAATTTATTCATTTAATTAAGAAAATCAGGAACATTTTATGACTTGCATATCTTTATTATAAAATGAATATTATATACTGGGAATATATCCCACAGAAAAAAAGAATTTCTTGCGCCAAAAAAATTTCGAGGGATACCAAAGTTTTTTTGGACCAAAGAGAAATTATCTTGTCTCAAGAAAATTTGACTTCTTCGTTTAAAAAATTTTAACTTCATTCTAGAAGTTTTTAGTCTTCCTTAATATTTTTTTAAGCCAAGAAAATCTACTTTCGAATCAAGATTTTTTTCTTTCTGTGTAGGATGTATTCTGGTATACATTCAAATTTGCCTAAAAATGTACTTGAATATACGCATAATATCTGTAAATTTTCATAGAGGGCGTATGTATGGAAAATTTATTTCTGATTACAAAATTATATCAGCTGTTTTATATTCTCAAAGAAATATTTGCAATGACCTTTACTTTAATTTCAATGTCCGCAGATATAATATATCCTTAGATATTTCTTTAGACATATACTATGAGTATGTATTAGGGTGTGCCAAAATGTAACTTCCTTGATGGACTTCTTAAAATTGGAATTTTGAGTTCCGCTTTTAACAGGAGTTGTGTTTGGGCATTTCCTGACATATTTTGAGCGTCAGGGATTTATTTGAATTTCATAGAATTTTTTAACAGGAGTTTTGTTTAGGCATTTTTGTTGAAATTTCAAAATTTCAAAATTTGGCCAAACAAAACTCCTGTAAAAAAATTCTATGAAAATCAAATAAATCCCTGACGCTCAAAATATGTGGTTCTATGTCTTTTTTTATCGGTAATCATTTCTCAAGCAAAAATTTCTCAGCAACAATTTATCATTCAAAAATATATCCGGCACAATAATTTTTCGTGACTAAAAAGAATCTTTACTAAAATTTCTCATAAAACAAAAATACATCTTCATGAAAATTTCTCATAAAACGAACACATATCTAATTTTCAATCTTGGAGTACAACATGAACGAACGTAATCATGTAGCGCTCATTTAACAAGATTTGGATGTGTATTTACTCGATTTGGATGTGTATTTCTTTTCAAATGGGGGGCTTCGCCTCCCAACCCCCACCGGGGCTCCGCCCAGGCTCCTCTGAGGCCTCGCCACGAACCTCGATTACTTTTTTTGAATGGGGGTCTTGTTTATGTATCGTTATAATTTATTTATTTTCAAATGGGGGGCTTCGCCCCCCAACCCCCACCGGGGCTTCGCCCTGGACCCCGCTGTTAATTTTAGTATGAGAAATTTTATCGGATTAATTATTGTAGGATTAATTTTAGCTTCGCCCCCCCCCCCCCAACTCCCACCGAAACCTCACCCCGGACCCCGCTGTTAATTATTGCATGAGAAATTTTGATCTGATTAATTATTCTAGGATTAATTTTAGCGATAATTAATTATGACGTTGATAAATTTTTAACTGATAATTTATTACTGAGAAATTATGACCTAAGAAATTTTGTCTTGATAAACAAGAGACCGTTACCAAAATATGTCAGGAAATGCCCAAACAAAACTCCTGTTAAAAGCGGAATTCAAAATTCCAATTTTAAGAGGTCTATTAAGGAAGTTACATTTTTGCACACCTTAGTATATATCTGAGTAGATATTTTGGCTTGTAAGAATATATTCAGGATATACATTATGATTAAAAATATCAAAAAACCAATAAATTAAAATTTTTTTAATTTATAATTTTCGGCAATCACATGCTGACTTCATTGTTAATAATAATAATAATTCTAGTTGATCAATAAAATTTTAATGATCTCTGCGCAATCAATAAACGCTGGGATAGCAATGGGAGAAGAAATTAATAAAGTTTTTCCATTAATTAAACAAGTATTTTACGGGGTGACTTATTTGAACTGTATTTGAATATTCAAACTGTTGTGGTCATCATCACAATCACCCAGAAGGTGAAAAGTTACCACCGAGTCAACAATTGTAATTAGTTGGCTACTCAGAAGTCTTGAACGCCCGAGAAACTTGATTCTTAACTACCGGTAACGTGCTTCGCTAACTTTTAGTAACAAAATAAATTGTAAACTCCAGATCCTTTAACATCTGATATTATTTATTTACTTTCCTAAGAAAGTTTTTAATTCTCGAATATTCGTTATATTAAGTTATTGCTTAAAGTCAAGTATGATAAACAAGAAAAAAACATTAGAGGGGAAAAATGCATTTGATTGTAAAAAATATCTGAATCAAACATCGATTATTCAAAATTTTGATATCTCTAAGTTATTTTTTTTTTTTTTGTATGTAACGTGCAGATTTATTGTTTGGCTCACAGATTAGCAAATGAAAGCGGCTTTATTTGTTTGAATAACAAAACAGAATTTTAGAAAAATGGTTGAAAAAGTGAACAAAAACAGGATATTTAAACTAAAATAGAGACTAAAACTTAATCCACGGTATTACGGATTTAAATCTATTGAAATATATATAGTTAGTAGTATATATTCTATTCAGATATTAAATCCTGAATCTCAGTTGTGTTCTGTGCAAAAAGTAGAATCCTGCAGCATATTTTCCATATATCTCTACTAGTTATTTGTTTAATATTCTTAACTTTTAATAAATCGCATTAAATAAATAGTCTTAGTTGTTAATAAATCGAATTAAGCAAAAAGACTTTTATCGTAGCAAAAATAATGTATAAAATCCTTTTTAACTTCCCGTAATGAAAATAAATTATTTTCAAAAAATCAGGAAATTATTGGTTTCACCTCAGTTTTCGAAAATCGAGTTCTCGTCAGATCTCCAAGTTTTGCGTCCTAAGAAGCTATTTTGACTATTTCTACGGGGATTTCCGATTCATGTAAACTTTTAAACGGTTTGACCAATCCAAACGGGGTTCGCGGCATTCGAAAGAGTTTTATTGCCATCAGATATTATAAGAGTTGAAATCAATTCGGCTCGGTAGATTTTGAGAAATCTCAGAAGTAAAATTTTCAAAAAAATGTTATTTGGCAATAACTTTTAAATTAGTGTATCAATCAATTCTAAAAACTAATCAGCTCTTCACCTTAGAAAGTACTCAGTTAGGCTTATTAATAGGTAACTGAATGATAAGTACGGACAGTGTCTCGGATAGCTTAAGGGTAGAGCAGTGATGTCAGAAAAAACTGGAAAAATTTCCAAATAAAAAAAAACAAAAACTCAAACAAACTAGTCCCTCATAAAGACGTAGTAAGATCCAGATACCTGGGTGTTTACCTAGACAATAAACTAAACTTCTACTCACACATAGACACACAAATTACCAAAGCAAAGAAACAATTTAAAAGCCTTTCTAGATTATTCTATTCTAAATTTCTGAATAAAAGAGTAAAAATCTTGTGTTACCAACTCTTGATTAGACCAATAATCACATATGGTTGTCTCATATGGTTTAACATCCCACCTATTGAAATGGAAAAGCTGAGAAAATTTGAAAGACAATGTCTGAGAGCTTGTCTGAACATGTACAAGACACCTGACTCAAATTACACCAAATATTATAGTAACCTCACACTCTTAAATTCGGCTGAAGTAGAGCGTATCGACAACCATATCATACGTCTATGCCGCAATCATTTTGCTAGTGCCTCCTCCTCCACAGTAAACAGCTTAATATCTGGTCCATTTTACCCACAACCAACATATTTTCAAATAGCAATGAAGTCGGGATTCACTCCTCCCGAAATATTCACTTACTTGGACAGTCTGGGCTACATACAAGACTCAAACAGTATACCCCTAATATACCACGTCAAAAGAGGTCCCAAAACAAAAGCTATTACTTATGACCCAAAAGCATTATCATTCTTAGATCTGAAATACTGCACCTCAATACCACTCAAAGATACAACAAATAAACCTCATTCCCGTAAAGAGTATTGGTGGCTTACCTAATCACAAGTTCTTTTTCTCTATTTGTTTTGTTGTTCTCTTTTAATAGCTTCCTTTTTCTTTTTGTCTTCTTGTTCTATTCTATTATTATGTTATATTTTTTAATTTTAATTTTTGTTGATTTAATGTCTCTCATGTACTATTTTAATAATGTAAGCCTTTTTTATGAAAATCAAGTTTCTTTTTTAGGCTAACTAGTATAAATCATGTATTAACACTTTATGTATTTAACACAATCAGAATAAGAAAAAACTATATTATTTACTTCACTATGTACAGCCCCTGAGGCTTATCAGGTATTAAGAAGTATCATTTATGTTACCTTCTATGAGAGCCCGTATGGGCCAGGTAGACAATTTATTTTAAGCAATAGGTCTTACGTTTCTACCTGTGTATTATGTTTATATCTGTGTATCAATGATTTAAATAAATAAACGCTTGAATAAAAAAAAAAAAAGGGTAGAGCAGTTGGCGTGACACCAAAAGATCCAGGTTCGATTCCTGGTCTGAGCATTTTCCGAGTTATTTTTTCGGTAACCAAATTAAGTTTCACTGAGTAAATAAAAACAAATTCTTTGCATATTCTTAATTAAATAATTTAAATTTTTAATTATTGGATATATTCACCTGAAGACGGTATGAGTGCTCGTACCGACAATAATGTGGTGTAAAAAAATTTAATAAATAAAAATTTAATGAAAATTAAATTAGTCATAACATCAATTTGGATCGGGGATAATGGCTTTGAAAAAATATAAATTCTTCAATTAGTGAAAACACCGATCTTCGGAAATAATAGTAAAATATTAATAATAAAAATAGTAATAATTAATAAACGGAATAATTATAAAATTTATTTATGAATTTAACATTCAACTGGTATAAAAGTTTCATTTATAAAAGTATTAAGAACTATGAAATAAGTTATTAATTTTTTATATTATATTCTTAAATATAAAACTAAAAACATTAATAATATAAAAAAATAAAAATAACGGTTATTTTTAAAAGTGTTTTTGCACATATTGGCAAATCTGGAAGAACTTCTCGTAAAATTTTTAATAATTCATCTAGATGACGGTCTGGAGTATTTGTTTTGATTACCCACAACCGCAATTCGGTTATTATGTCAATTTTTTCTATTTCATCCATTTTTTTAAATATATTATAAATTATTTTTATATTGAAATACTTAATTTTTTAAAATTATTTACACTGTTTCTTATTATTATTATTTTGAATTGTAAAAAACTTATCCGTATTTAATTTTAAATAACCTCCAAATCTACAAGTATCACCATGTTTAATTTGATGTCTAGTAAAACTGGTCAATAACTAGACAGTTACTGGATATTATACTAGCCAGTTACTAAATATGATCGCTAGCCAGATACTAGATTTAATCGAGTAAAAACTTGATCATTTCTACTAGGGATCCCCGATAATTCATCCCTGTGAAAATTTGGTTTTCAAACATTTTTCCGTTCACATTATATATATTTTAAAAAACTTCTAAATAATTTTAAATATAGAAAACAATCTTTTTAAGTTTAATAATATCGGATAAACACTCACAAAAATCATGATAAAAGGGCAAAACACGGTAACATGCTTATGTGTTTGTCTAATGTCGAATAAACACACACAAAAACCATGTTAAAAGGGCGAAACACGATATCGTGTAGGGTTTTATGAATGGCCAACTGTCGGGCCATGATTGGACGCCAAGCATACTAGCCTGACACAATAATGGCAACCAAGATTGGCCGTTCAACGGGTAACGGCTGGAACCTAACTTGGGCCCAGCCATTGCAATCTATCATCGGTCCAGCCATTTATTTCTCAGTGTAAAATAAAAAATGGGAAAGTAAAAATATAAAACAGCTGAGATAGAGCGACAATGTACAGGCGCCTCTAGTGGTATAAGTGTACGCAATACATATAGATATACAGTCTTTTGGTTTTTTTTATTTTATTCATTGCAATTAAACGATACTGAGTTACCTTGCCATTCGCGATAGATGACCTACAATTTTTTGAAAGAATTGAAAAAAAAAATTGTATAACTATATTTTAAAGTTTTTTTCCGTTTTTATTGCTCTAAATCAATTTTTGAAAAGTATAGAATTAATCGCTATTGAATTATCTTCGCAATAGTATGTAAAGTATCTTGATTCTATGAACTAACAAGGGCATAATAATAATAACAGTTGTCAGAATGAGACGAAAAAAATTTTTCGATTGTAAAGCACTCTTTGATGATTCGTATCATGAGTCGTGCAATTAAGTAATAATTAATTAACTTACACTATCCTACTTTCAAACAAGTGAATGACCGGTTTTACAATATTAAATGCCGGAAATATAAAAATTAATGAAATGATCGCTATACGAGTAAAAATTGAATAAAAATTGACTAATAATGTGACATTCCACTCCGTTGTTAATAATAGATTAAATATAATTCACATAGTATATAACTCTATTATTAATGGAACGAATTTCACCATTTCAATAATTAACTAAAAGCATTCGAAAAATTTAATTACCATTTGTCGGTTATTATGTTAAATAAAACTCGCCGAGGACATTAAATCAATTACTGATTACACTCCATCAATTAGTCTTCGTTAGATAAAATATATTTATTAGTTTTAAATAAAAAACTCAAATTACAATGAAAATTAAAAAATAATTTACATTTTGCATTATAAAAATGTTATATATATTCCGTAGCTTTAATTTCCACGATAATGAAGCAAAAAATACTTTAAAAAAACAATGAGTGTTAAATAAACATTGACGTGAGTAAATAGAACGTTCGTTCGTTCGTTAAGGGATAGAAAATGAAAGAGTACGATGAAATGAGATGGGAAAGTGGATGGGAAGCGAATGAGAAAAATACAATGTTATATATATATATATATATATATATATATATATATATATTTATAAGAAGAAAAAGAGGCACTACAAAGTTTCAAATTGCATAAAATGCCGCTTATAAAAGTAGTTCATGTTTGCACGTCATTATCTGAAAAATAAGACATGAGACTTGATTCTTAATTTTTTTTTTATTTTTCAATATTATAAAGACTACTACTTAAAGGCTTATTACTTTGTCTTATGTCTTATAAAATTAATAGGTCACCTGTGATGAAAATTTCGTTTCTGCTATAATCTGATATTGGATGTCAGAACGATATTAAATTTCTTAATAATTGAGATCTGTGATGACGATATAGTGACTTATTGTGAGAATATGAAATTAGATTGGAATTGCAAGCTGGAAGCAAAACTTTGACGTTTACATGTATGGATATCAAATTTCAAAAAAATTTAATTTTATAACTTTAATATTAAACTGATAAGCAATTGATTGTTCTTTAAATGTTTGTTTTTTATGTACTTTATGGAAAAGATTGAAAAATTATTTTTTCAAGTGTTTGTATTAATAACTTTTTAGTTTAAAACTCTAAAAAATTTTTGTAAAATATGTATTCTTCGATTTTTTGAATAGTATATTTCAGTACAAATCGGCTTCGCCTTGGGCATCACGACGCGCAGTGCAGGAATTTCATACTTCTACCTGTATAGTGCATACTATTTTTTTTTAATCCGGTCGAAAGTACAGAAAAAATTCTATTAAAGAAAAATTTCTCAATTTTTTAAAAAGATTAATTTTTACAGCGGAAAATTAACAAAAGTTTTCTAAAAAAGTTATTTATAAATCTTTTAAAAGTTTATTATTTGAATTGTTAATATTTATGATTATTTATTTCTTATTTTACTTCGTCCTTAACTAATCTTTCAGACCGTAAATGCATCTTGTAAGAACATGAAACTTCAGCGATGATGATGATGATAATGATTAATTTAGTGACAATTGTTCTCTTAACATGAAAGCTCTGCGAACTAAAGTTGAGTTCATTTTCTTACTCAGTTTTTAGTTGTCTTTTCTGCATCCAGAAATACGCAAACCCTTGTCTATTTCCCGTACTACTCATTCTCTTGAGCTGATTATTCTAGCTGGTAAATTCTACAGAAAATGTTTATAAAGCTCAAGACAATAGACTCCTACTTTATATTGCTGTAGCGGGTACTCATCGTCATTTACTTTTGCGTATCTTTTAAAATTTCCACCTTACTTTATATTTATCCATCACATTTCGTCATAATTTATAATTAGCGTCTAACTTTTTTGTTCCAGTTGTCACAAACCGAGAGACAGTCTTTTCTCCTGGAGTTCAGGCTTCGATAACTTCACTGGATTCATTAATTGGGGCTTCCTTCTCCTCGGTCTTGGAGGCGTCAGGCTTCTCCTTGAAAATTTTATCAAGTAAATATCATTATTATTATTATACACTTTGTCACTAAAAGTTGGAGTTTATTATTATCCCACACCATTGTTAATAAGTTTCTTTTTACCAATTATACATATATTACAAAAAAATGTTGGGTCTTAACAATTATTTAATTAATCGCGAGTTTGAAAATTTTTACTTGCGCCTGTTTTCGATTCTACTACGAGAGATTTTACAAATTTAGGGTGAATTTTATTATTTCGAAGTTGGCACTACTTAACTCTGTTATTCTACCGTCTAAATAGCTAGTATACTAAATACTGAACTTAGTGCCCATACGTAGTTGGTCTTTAGTTTAGAATTTCAATATACGACGGTAGGTGGAGCCACAAAACCATTACCACTGTATTTTAGAAGCATATTGGTCAGTCACGCGCATCATTTAAAGTAAAAATATTGTAATAACTTTGTTTGTAATTAAATTATTACAAAAATTCATGAATAATGAATTGGCTGCATAACTTAAAAAGTACATATTTGGAATTTAAAAATGCTGATAAAATATTTGATTATATCCCTTAATATATTCAAATATTTTATCAGCATTTTTAAATTCCAAATATGTACTTTTTAAGTTATGCAGCTAATTCATTATTCATGGATTTTTGTAATAATTTAATTACAAACGAAGTTATTACAATATTTTTACTTTAGATGATGCGCGTGACTGACCAATGTGCTTCTAAAATACAGTGGTAATGGTTTTGTGGCTCCACCTACTGTCGTATATTGAAATTCTAAACTGAAGACCAACTACTTATGGGCGCTAAGTTCAGTATTTAGTATACTAGCTATTTAGATGGTAGAATAACAGAGTTAAGTAGTGCCAACTTTGAAATAATAAAATTCGCCCTAAATTTGTAAAATCTCTCGTAGAATTGAAAACAGGCGCAAGTAAAAATTTTCAAACTCGCGATTAGTTAAATAATTGTTAAGACCCAACATTTTTTTGTAATATATGTATAATTGGTAAAAAGAAACTTATTAACAATGGTGTAAAGTGTTAGTGTCTTAGTAATAATAAAAAATATAGAGCTAAATATGTAAAGAGGTTATGTTGACATATGATTAGAGAATAAAGACACGTTGTCTCACGCCATATGTTGGACGTGTACTTGGCGCGAGACACTATCGTGTCTTCGGATTTATTATCCATCATACACTAAAAAAAAAGTATTTATTTTTAAAAAATCCTTCACAGAGTCGTTTTTTTTAGAATTTATAAGTCTTTGCGGTGACTGTAGAGGTAGTTTCAGGGGGGTTAGAGGTCTGATGATTTTTTGTATTGTGTAGAGGAACTGTCTGAGTACAGCAAAAAATCAACAGCTTCAAACGACCCTTTTAAAGATTTTTTTAAGCTGGAAAACTATTTATAGTTTTAAAAGCAAAAAAAAATTTTTTGATTTTCGTTCATAAAAAAACGTTCGGAACTTCAGGTACATAATTAAAGGATGCCCCCTAATTAATTAATTATAATAATTAAATTTATTTTCTGAATATATGTCCTAGATTCACTGGAAAATATCAATAACACAAATTCACTTACTATTTAAATTATTTTTTTTCTAAAATTGTCGTTGTATTGTGTAATAGGTAATTATTTTTTTCTATCGAAATTTGATAAAAAATAATTTTAAAAGTTTGGAAAATCCAAATGTGCATGCCTTAAACACTCATGTTATTTTGAAATTTTTCAAAGTAGATCAAATATACAAATTTTCACGATTAACCTCAATAGGTTCTTTTAAAAATCATTATTTGTATTATCAAAGATTGAAATTTCATAAAAAAATTTTCAATCATCTTACGAACAACGCATTTGTTTATAACAATTTTTTAAACAATAAAAGATAAAAATTTAAAAAAGTTATTTCCGTGCAGCTTCTGACAACATAAAAACGGATCATTAATAATATTTTGAAAAAATAGATTTTTTTGATGATTAATTTAAGTTTTTAATTTTGCAACAATGAAAATTATTAATAAAAAATTGAAAAATAAAAATTTTTTCATTTTCCGAACGGGGATCTATTCTGAAGCCTTCCAAGAATTGCTCCAATAGAGGAAAAAAATCCCAAATAGTTATAGTTCAACAATTATCACACTTGCAATGTACATGTTCAAACAGAAAAAAAATTATTAATTAACAATTGCATAACTAATTGAAACATTGTGATGAAAATTTTCTCAGGCGGATTATTGTTCATCTATCTACCCAGTGAGCCCCTGATTATTTTCATTTCTTAAAATTTATATTTAATATGTTAAAATAATTTTTATTAATCAAGTGTTCAAAGTAGGCATGGCTGACGCAAGCCAGAGCACCCATTTTCGGCCGTATTTTCATCCCTCTCGGAAAATTATTAATATTGGGTCCTACAGTTCCGGGAGTCCAGACTTTTTTCTAAGAAATTTCCTCCTCTTTTTCAATTTTAAAAAAAATTTTTTAAATCTTTATTAGTTATTAAGATATTTGTAAAAAACTAAACCCACTTTTTTCAGTTAATTCTTAATAACTTTTGCAATTTTTGCAAGTGGAACTTCATTTTTTTCGAAAATCATCTAGATGCCATTCTGAGTCGAATGACACCTCAATCATAATTTTCGGAGACTGCTGAAAAAAGTTAACCAACAAGGCACACACACACACACACACACATACAACTGAAAAGTGGAAGGTGCGCGAGAAATGATGCGCACCAAAAACGTTACTATCCTATTTGATGAGTAGGTTTTACTCTCCATATTTTTCTCATACCGGACGCCTTATATGAAAATCGATTCTTAAGGAGCAAACTCCAAAAAAAAAAACAAAAAATTATCTCTACTGTGCACTATCAGAATAAATTGAAACGATAATTATAGCAATGAGTTAATTATATAGAAAAAATTATAAGACAATTGATTTTATTTACAATTCAATTTAAAGGTTTATCCAAATTTTTTCGCAGATGATATTTATTTTGATACAAATTCAACGCCCTCTTGCGTTTCAAATAAATCGTAAGAAGTAACGGTAGGGAACTATATTACCAACAGATACCAGACTACCTGACAATTTAGTATAGTATATGCTGTCGTTAAGCTCTATTTAGAATAAAAAAATAAACATATGGCTGACCAAAATGGCAAAATTCGGTATGAATATCAATCAAAATGTTTTAATTACAACTAAACGAAGCAATATCAAGCTTTAATATTCAATAGGGTTCTTCATTAAAGTTGAATGACAGGACTGAAAAAAAAATTTCAGTCCTAAAATCGTATATATTTTTAGTTATCGTGTCCACACCACCATATTTTGACCGTTATTTCCACTATAAGTTTTAAAAAACGGGTTCTTTCGTTTATTATGGATTATAAATACAATTTCTCTTGACTAGATAGAAAACTTGATTTTTAGGCCCTAGTAGAGCTATTACGCTAAAGGCATGCAAAATTAAAAATGATATTGAAGTTGTTATTGAAAACTTGTAGATATACTTATGTAAAATTTTTCGACAAATGTAGTATTGAAAATTCCTGACAGATGGCGCATGATCGTTGAATCTTCTCCATACAAGAGAGTGAAGGTTGAGATGCTAAGAACCCTGAATAAAAAAGAGTATTGAGACAAAGAAAAAAGTATTGGATTGACTAGAAAACCAATACTTTTTTTTTGTCTCAATACTTTTTTTTAATCAGGGAAATAAAATAAAAATCAATTTTACTTGCTGTCTTTAGAAACTTCTCCGGAATTTATTCGTAATTAAATAAATCACAATGCTAAAAAGTATTTAATAGGAAGTTATTCAACATACACATTTCTAAAAAGAAAAAATTGAAAAATTATAATAAATTATTTCTTTATTTTTATGTATAGCCTGATATGCTCATATCAAAAAATTTTTTCTGGATGTCAATGTCTATTATTAGTTAATTATCGGCAAAAATTACAAATAATCGTATTAAGTGATTGTGCCATTTCAAAAAGGAAGATAAATAATTAAGCTTTAAGTGATTCTGAATAATAAATGACATTTTATCAAGTCAATTCGTATCTTAGAACTATATATATAACATTTAAACGTTAAATTAATACTCAATTCGTCCTCTTGAGAACTCTATTTAGTGATTATCGATTATCATAAAATCTTCATGATAATTAACTATCGGCAATGTATCAGCTTTAATTGTCTCTTGAACGAGTTTAAATAAAAATATGAACATTTCACGGGCCATAAATACTCATTATTTTTAAATTTTCTTTTTTTTAAATTATTTATTTATGAATTAAATAAAATTAAAAAAAATTTTTTTTTCTATGTTCTTTATTCTGAAATAATTCGCGAGTTATTAATCGCTAAAATCAACTAATTGGAAAATTTTCGAGCCCTTCAATTGAAAATTTTTAAACACAAAAATAATAAGTTTCAGTGATGACCCGTAAGGTCAACGTATTTTTTTATAGTTTCCTGTATTCTTCAATTCATATTTATGAGTTAATAATTTAACCAGATTATTAATAAAATTTTTATTTATCTTTCAAATTTATCAAGATATTAAATAATCCATTTGATCTCGGATAAGATAAATTGGTTTTGATTAGACCCGATATCCCGCTGAAAAAGTACATAGACTCGGGTAATGAAAAAAATTTCTCTTCTATTATTTGATAAATCCTCTTTTTTTTTTCATTCGCTGTGTACATACATTTTATTATATTTACTCAGTTTTTTATTTTTTACTCAACCAAGTTACAAGCGTTGTACTGGTATTATTGCACTCAAGTCGAGAACATTAAAAATAAAACTGTACGACTGGAAGTTTCCAGTATGAGTATAGAGAAATGATGAATTATTTGCTATGTGAATATAGCGATCAATTTAATAATAATTGTAATTATTGTAACTGGCTTTTACAACGTAGATTGAAGTTTTATTGTTTTTATCTTTTCATAGTTACGACTGATAACGTATATCCGTAACTTTTTAATTAAAGTCTCTAAATTTTTGATGATGTTAATGATTAAAATTTTCATTATTTTTCTATATATTTTGCATTTGAGCATTGGTTTAAAAGTATATGATAAATTTTTTAAAAATTTTACAAAAAATTAACGTGAACTTTAAAATAAAAGAGGTTCATCAAATTGCCGCTAAGTGGCGTATAGTCGCCTATCGCGTTCGTAGTTCGAGAGTTGATTCTTGAATTACACTACTTGAACCAAGAACATCGTCGTCTTCAAAATTTTGTTCTTAAATTAATAAATTATTCCATGGAGAGAAAGTTCATTTAAATCTAATATGACTCGTTTATTATTAGTAAATCTTGTATTTAAATACTATCAACTAATATTGATTTGATACAAATAAATACATTTATTTGAGAAAAATATATGGTATATTCAGTGTATTTATTTGAATAAAATATTGATTTGTTCATAGTTAACAAATTGTTCGTGAATATTTTTGTGACGGGGTTAATCGCTACCTTGCTTGCTCCTAATAACATTCATTGAGGGCGGCACTGGCGTATTATCTTGGCTTTCAGAGCCAGACCAGAGCAGAGAAAAATTTATCTTTAGGGTAGTGAGAGAAATTATGAATGGTGCTGTAAATAAATCTTAAACATAATACGTTAATATAATGACAAATTTATTTAACCAAGCCCTGAATTTAACAATAATAGGGACCGAGCCTCTAGACTGTCACGCCAACTGGTGATAGAAATTGTAAGCTAATGGGCAAAAATTTTAAACTCTTGTATGTGATTTAATGTTGATTTATTTTTTATTTAAATAAATTAATAAATTGTTTGAAATTTTTTCAACTGTAGAGTTTTGATATATCACGACATATATAAATATATCCAGTCGGAACCGTCAAATTGACAAACTTGTGAAATTTTATTATTTTTCGCTCAGTACTAGTGGTACTCCAGAGAAAACTTTCCGTGTAGCTTAAGCAGCAATTTTACTAATAAACGAGACTTGACCTTGAGACTACCCTTTTGCCAGGAATTTTCGTCAAATCCATCGACGGTAATACTTTCAGTGGCTGCGAGCCATCTTGAAGTCTAACACAAACAGCGCTTGCCGCAATCCAAACATTCCTCCTGCCAATCGTTGGAAACTGTCTAATAATACTCTGACGTAACCTGTACAGCGCAGATTGAAAACGTCTGTTGATATAAACAGGTAATTTACGTGCACTTCGAACTAACACGTCAGCTGAAATGTCCCGACGCACTTTCTTCGCTTCAAAAAACTTATTAGCAATAACCGAGAAATGACACTTAACAGCAATATCACGTGAACGCGAAGAATCAACTCCAGCTATCTTTCTTTTGCCAAGACGCTGCACAGATGAAACACAGTTAATATCAATATCTTGAAGTCCCAAAGAATTACTCAGATTCATTACAATGTCTCTCAAGTTCTCAGCGGGCATCTCAGGAACTCCCGTAACAACAAGTTAATTGGACAATTGTTGCGTTTCCAGAAGCAGTTGTCGAACTTTAATATCTTGAATCAATTTCACACTGTTTAAATTATGATCGACCTCCGATGAAACAGCAGTAGCATTTTTAACAACAGCAACACGTTTTTCCAAGTTGATATAGTCTTCACGCAGATGCTTACAAACGTCATTAAAACCATCCAATCTTTGAACAATACCACAAACCTGCATTTTGATATCTTTAATTAATCCCAGCTTTTCATTTATGCTTTGTTATATTTTTGTAGTACACTCCGGCTGCGGCTGTGGAGTAGGACAAATAGGACACCTATTTACCACAAAATCCGTAACATCAGATATTGAATCCAGAGCAAATCTTACTTTCACACATGACGGATGGAAGCAATGTTTACAAACATCACTCGTAACCGCATGTTTGCCGGTAATCAATCGAATACGGATCCCACACCAAGCTTTGTCCGTCATACTGCAGATGGGAGGAAACACTTCGATTGTTTTTTTTTCTGTGTATTTTTTCATTTTTTTAAACCTTACAGTTTTGATCTCGAACTAAACGTACATCAATATGAACAGAGCCTAAGAGCCGTTTATCAGCTCGATCACCCTCCACTCAACTCTAATTATTTAAACTAAAATAAATCAAATAAAAATAATTGGTACGGTTCTTAAAATGTAAATCTGGCGTTATCGTAACTAGTTATAAAAATTTATACACACAGAAAGGAAGCTCCGGTATAAGTTAACCGTTGCCACAGAAAGTTCTGAACATCTGTATGCTTGAGGCCCGCATTGTTAATTAAATAGAATAAATATTAGCTTAATACTTTACTTTGAATTTTCTACCGATTAATTTTCCCGATGTTACACAACATCAATATTAATCCATTTAATTTTAAGCAAACTCATTTTAATTAACTTTTTTTAAAAATATAAAATCCTTTTTTAAATGAAAATATTTAACGTAAGAAAATATGTGTGCGCTTCCGGGTAAACATTTTCTTGGTAACGGAAAAAATAATATCGAGAAATAAATTCCCTTGATCCCAACACAATGATGAAATAAGAGATCTATTTCTGTCGACGAATCTTGGGCAGGTATACGTTTTCCAGCTTCATTTTATTACATCTCGTCTTGAAAAATCTCCGGAGAATATATTGTTTATTATTTACTGTAAAAGATCTTATAGGGTATGTTGTGTATAAAACTTATATGAGCTATCGATAATGTTGAATGAAAAAACAACTGCCCGGGGAAAACGGTTTAGATCTGACCAGATATAATTATATCTGATCAGATCTGATTATATCTGGTTAGATCTATTTATATCTGATCAGACATGGGATTGGAGACATAATCAGATCTAGTTATATCTGATCAGATCTAAACAGATATAACTATATCTGAGTTGAAAAATTCATCAGACATGATCAGATCTAGTCATATCTGATCAGATATAAACAGATATAACTATATCTGAGTTGAAAAATTCATCAGACATGATCAGATCTAGATCTAGTCATATTTGATCAGATATAAACAGATGTAACTATATCTGAGTTGAAAAATACATCAGACATGAACAGATATAGTCATATCTGATCAGATCTAAACAGATATAACTATATCTGGGTTGATAAATACATTAGACATGATCATATCTAGTCATATCTGATCAGATCTAAACAGATATAACTATATCTGAGCGGAAAAATACATCAGACATAATCAGATCTAGTCATATCTGATCAGATCTAAACAGATATAACTATATCTGGGTTGAAAAAAAAATCAGACATAAAAAGATTTGATTATATCTGGCCAGATATAACTATATTTGTTAACTATTAATAAATACTTATAAACTATTTTACTAAATATACTTTCCTCCCAAATAAATATTTATTGAATGTTAAAAAATATTTATTAGAATTTAATAAATTAAATAATTGTTTTCGAATAAATTAATTATATTGATAATTAATAATTTGCAATAAATTTGATAAAAAACTTTGTTTATTACCCATCGATCATGGACACGATTCACATTAACTTGTACCCGGGAAAAACAGATTAGATCTGGCCAGATCT
>CAJNRD030001118.1:12677587-12716870 GCA_905319865.3 Cotesia congregata
TATATATAATCATTTTTACCTGGGCAATTTTAAAATTTGACCAGATCTGGTCAGATCTGATTATATCTGGCCAGATCTCGTCAGATAGAGACAATTTAAAGATCTGGCCAGATCTGCTAAGGCAGATCTGACCAGATCTGTTTATATATGGCCAGATCTAATCCGTTTTTCCCGGGTGTATACATTCCTCTACTATAATAGGACTAAAGTATGCAAAGTATGAAAGTGGAATATTTATTTATTTTCCTTATAAGAGACCCAATAGCCATATGGCCAATAACAGGGCAGAAATTTTTAGCATGCCTATTCACACCTGCTAAAGTTACAATTAGGCGCATTAATAATAATTAATAATGTAAAAATATATACATATACTTAAAAAACTCAACTTACAATAGATAGTAAGGCATTTACAAAAAAAAATGTTACAGAGTATATGAGATTATTTTATTGTAGTGCAAGATGTTATCTCAAAGAGATTATAAACGATGCTAGGGTGCTAGGCGGAATGGAAGGAGGGCTATACCTATTAAATCAATTGAATTATAAAGTTCAATAATCCTATTACAGGCATTTTAAAGTCGAGTAATAGGTGCAGATCGCACTAAGTTATTTGTAGCTGGCGGCGTATAAAAAGATAAAGCAGAACGAGTGTTTCTTGCGGGTACAGATATGGGAATAAGTGCGAGAAGTTTAGGACAGTCAATAGCTCCATGGAGAAGAATCAGGATCAGGATCAGGAGTATTGAAGTACATAGTCTTCTTTCTTCAAGAGTAAGGAGGTTCGCATCAACGCATATGGCAAGATAATTGCTACCAAGATGAAGATGTGCCATATTTTTTGAATGTGAAAAACTTGAGAAATTTTCGCTGAACCTTCTCAATATTACGGATGTGTACTTTGTACTTTGGAGATCACACTACCGTTGCATATTGTAATTTAGGTCTAACTAATCTCATATAGAGTCTCATATAGAGAGTCTTGATAACATCCAAGTTTCCGAAGTTTTTACAAGTACGGATGATGAAACCTAGAGTTATTACAGATGAGCGTATGGTGTTATTGTAATGATTTACAAAGGTTAATTGACCATCAAAAGTTACACCCAAGTCTTTGCAGCTTATCACCCTAGCAATGATGATACCATTAATGTTGTAATCATGGAGAATTGGATTTCTTGACCTATAGATGAGATGACTTTGCATTTGAGGGCATTAAGGTGAAGTTTATTCTCTTTGCACCATACTACAAGAGTATCTGTATTAGTCTGTAGATGGAGACAGTCTGCAGTAGATATAATGGTGAGATAAAACTTACTATTATCAGCGTAGAGATCGAGGAAGATTGATAATATGAAGCCTACAACATTAATGAAAACTATAAATAGTAAAGGACCAAGGTTTGGGCCCTGAGGGACTCCAGATGTCGCAATATAAACTAGTGAATAGAAACCTTTGAAGAGCACTTGGTTTTTCCTATTAGTAAAATAGCTGATTAGGAGACATATTAGTAACCCACAAACTCTTAAAGCAATTAGTCTGTCCACAAAAAGACAGATGTCAACCTTATCAAATGCTTTCGAGAAGTCTGTGTGGATTATGTCTACCTGATCACCCTTAGAAATTCTGTCTGTTACGTACTGGGTGAATGGTAGAGGATTCGTCACGGTAGATCTGCCCTTCAAAAAGCCATGTTGTGAAGGTGAAATAGTAGGACTAAAATAAGACAGCAGTATATCATAGATGAGCATTTCTATTAGGACTTTCGCAAAAGCTGGTATTAGCTGGTAGAGTCCGACATCCTTTAATATTTCAGAATGCAGGACGAAAGAACAGTAGACCAGGTTATGTTGATAATAGATTATTAAAAGTAGTAAACAGTAATAGCAAAGTCTACTTTACCGTACTACATGTAAATTGTAATTCACATTACTTATGGCTGTTGACAACGTTATAGTACCGGTATGCTATATGAGAGGAGATAAACTGATTCCACCGCTAGTAAGATATGTTAGCTAGTTAATAGACCGTATTTAAGTAGATCACACTGTTTTTGATATTTATACTTATACTAGGATAAGATTTGACCAATTATAAAGAATTTAAAGAAAGTGATTTGTATAGTGATGTAAGTAATAGTGCACCGGACAAAGTGTGATGCACAGAAATAGTCTGAAATTTACGAGATTTTTTTATTAATCGAAAAAATAATTTGTACATATGGTATAAAACACACTTAGATTAATTGAAACGTGATTTGCGTAAATTTGTAGATACTTATATCTCATAAGTTAAATAAATCAGACGAAAGCTTCACAATGCGTGTTACTTGCACTATGATGCGCGCGCAGTATATGGGGATTTGTTGAAATTTTTTAAATAATTGCCATCCGATCTTAACAAAGATTATTTTTTGCATGCCTCAAGCACGAAAGCGACCCCTACGAAAAAAATACATATGAAAACATGTATGCAAACATATATGCAAAAATAAAAGCAAATATTTCAAAACTTTATACTCTATATATATATACTTTATATGAATTTTCGCCGAAAACGTGTAAGAACGATTTTTTATATGTTTGCCTATATGTTTTAAAACATGTTGGATGTATCCGTTAATGTATGAGAGAAACTTTGAAATTTTCCGAAAGTCGGTAAGAGGTAACTAGCTTATTTAAGCCGTTAACTTGCCAATTTTTGTGTGCTTTCAATA
This sequence comes from Cotesia congregata, assembly GCA_905319865.3. Lineage (NCBI taxonomy): Eukaryota > Metazoa > Arthropoda > Insecta > Hymenoptera > Braconidae > Cotesia > Cotesia congregata. Next base: position 12,680,304 of record CAJNRD030001118.1, read on the forward strand.
GCACTACTCTACATTTGTTTCATATATGAACGGATATATGAAAATATATTGGCGAACATTTAAGAAAATATAAAAAAAATTGTTCATATACGTTTTTGGCGAAAATTCATATAAATTAGATATATGTGAGATATAAACTTTTTATATATTTGTTCATATGTTTTCTTACATGTTTTCTCCCCGGGGAGAAGAATGCTCTATTATCGTATAAAAATCAAGATCCTAATAATTTTACACATTCTGTCGTATCTGAAAGACATAATACACATATAACGAATGCAAAAGCCCTGTCAGAAAGAAAAATGATCGCTGAAATGATCAATTTTTCTTTCATATCACTTATTCGCAATTTTTACATAACTAAGTGATTTTAATAGCTTATGCACTGAGACGAAAAATTTCTTTTGAAAATAATGGTCATTGTTGTGACAAGAAATTAATTTGTTGAAAATTTTCAAAAACTTTATTTCTTATTACAACATTGCTGATATTTTTTTAAATAAGTTTCTTATTCTCTCAGTATGATATAGATGTTTCAAATCTTTATGGAACGACAAACACAATAACTTCTGAAAAGATCAATAATTCATCTCAATTTATTTTTCTAATCTCACCATCTACCTCTTCGGAAGTTGTGAAATAAAAACTGCAGCTTAATATTGCTTGGCTTAATTATAATTAATTTTTTTCGACTAGCAATTAGAGAAATTTGTTCTTTTGAGCAGCTATTTATAAAAATTCATTTCTCATTACAACTTGAAGACAGCCGATGCTATACTCACTTATTTCGCTGACTGACTCTCGGTAATAAAGTCAGTAATTGGTTCTTTTTTTATAATTCACGCCTGAAAATGGAAGAGGGCGTTCAGGTCGTATGGAAAAATACCACCTGCGGGAAAATTTGAACTAGCTTCGCAATTGAATTTCTTGCAATTTTTTTGGGATTAACTTATTGTTACAAGTTATGCACATTTGGATTTACTAAACTTTTTTCCAATTAATAATTGTAGGTATGGAATAAGAGTGGATCCTCTCCAATGGTTCACATTCCTAAGCGGTACACAAGATGGCGGTGAGGAGTATCCATCAATTTTGTTAATTTGCTGTAAGTCTTACACTTGATTATTTTCCTTCTTCTTTCAATAAATTTTTTATCTATATAGTTAAAACAATGAGAAAAAATTTATATTTGTATAATAAGATGGGTTTACTTGGTTAAATTCAGTATAATTGGGAAGGTCTTGTTTTGTTTTTGTGCCATTTGAATGTTACATATAGTTTTCAGCGATTGTTAATTTATTATGATAGGTTTTTGGAGTAATACTGAATATTTTGAGCTTTTTTACGATTTTCTATATTTTTTGGTAATAGTACATCTTTTATGGTAAGTTTTTTAAGGAGTTTTGGTAGTTTATCGGTTTTATAATGTGATCGCTTTATTGTAGTTACAATTTATTTCCAATGTATCGAAACTACGCATATTGTGATTAAAATATGAACAAATCGCTAAACTAAATTTTTTATTACTCATGATTCATAAGTTTGGGATATATATGGATGATTCTCTGTAAGGACGTCTTAAATCTGTACAAAATTGTCCGAGCAAATTATTTTTGATTTTATTAGAAAAAAAATTAACAAGGGCTACAAAACTATCAGCTTAATTATAATAAACCAACAGCCGAATTAATTTTTGCTTTTTCGATATTTGTGTATATTTTGCCATATAACATGACAGGGGACTAACTGCCAGGGGACTGATTTTTTTTATCCAATTGAGAAAAATCAAGCAAACTATTTCAATGCATTCAACTTTTTAAGTTCTCAATGAATGTTTACATTAATTAGAATAATATTAAGACTTATGGATCAAATTTTATAAATAAATTATAAACAAAAATAGCTGCCAGGGGACTGAGTTTTGAAGTGGCCCAGACACATATTTCCAGCACAAACGGTGCTTTGACACTAAATAAAATGCCGATAAAGCGCTAACAGCCCTATGGTTATTAACTTAAGGCTAGTTATATCCTTATAAACCTTACAAAAGATTAAATAACAAGCTAGACTTTTTTTTTTGGCTTTGAACTTCTGGCAGGGGGCTGATCTTAAAATGCCTGGGATAAACTTTGGTTTAATGAATTTAATGAAACAAATTAACTTTCGGTACTTTTTATTGAAGAAGATTGTTAGTTAACTAATTAAGTTTATAAACATTATGGACCTAATTATATATTATTGACGAATAACTTAAAATTTAATCTTAAAGTTTTAATTTTGGGACTGGGACAGCCCAGGGGACTGACATTTCGGTGATTTACGAATTTATAGCAAAAAAACCAAAATTTATTCCATTTTAGTTTTCAATGCTCCAAATAGAAATGTTTTTTTACTTTCGTAATAAATTTTTTTTAGTAACAAAATAACAATTTTTCTAATAAAAAAATGCCTGGGACAGCAAAAAACATCCTTAGAGAGAATCACCCATATAGTAGCTCCTAGTTGCTATTTGATAATAAAATTGCAATTGAAGATCAGTAACTCATAACCCATGACAAATTTGAGACAATAAAATACAATTCAAAGCCACGTTAATATCTTACACCACGCCACATTAGCACTTCTATCGTTTTCTCACTAAACTAGCACTGACTTTCATTTGTCATTTTCTATTATCTAATAAATAAATTCAATATTTACTCACTTTAAATTTCACTAAACAAACTCATTAAAGTTTCATATTAAAGTTCTAAAACCGTATTCCGCACATTGCTTCTCTTTTTTCTAGCCTGAATTATCTCTCCTTATCTCACTCTATTTATCTATATTCCGGCAGTCGTAGAAAAACCCAAGTATAGGAAAACAAAAAAATTTTACGTGCCATAGTGGTGCCATAAAAAAATTCCAATAACATTTATCGTTATATCGGTTAAAGAGTTTTCGTAACTTCACTTCAGTAAAGTACAAGCGAAGGAACTTAACAAATCGTTTTTAAATTCAAATTATTCTTGACCCCGAGCAAGTATATGAATAAGACAATAAATTTTCGTTAATAATAGCAAATTTTTTGATTGTAGTCATCATCATCAGAATCATGTTTTTCTTTTTTTTATCGGTCAGGAAATGAATAAGCTTTTTGTATTATTATAAATTGCAAACGAGTTAAATATTCGAATGCACAAATTGCTTTGAAATTGCATTGAATGCTTTGAAGTATTAAATAATAAAAATAAATGTCATCGTTTATTTGCGAAATATTTGAACGGGAGTCGTTATATTTCCACTATTTCAATGTACTTCTTTTTTGTTATGAATTTATGAATGTATGAACGCTATATAGACTTTGTAATATAAATATAATACGCCATTATATTATTCTATGTACTCACATTTGCATGCTGTCTCGTTTTTACATCAACGAATTTCACCGCTTTTTTTGTCATCCGCTTTAGATCACGAGCGGTCAAATGAACGTAGCATTATCGTGTATTTTATTTATAAATTGCGCTAAATAAAATTTGAATTTAAAATAGCAATACGAGGTACTGAAATTATAACTATTTTCGTAATCTGTTTTTACGAAAATGTGAAAGTTTTTTTTTTCTAATTTAGTTTTTGATTGCAATTAATCTCACGCTTATTTTTAAACTACACGGAAAGAAAATTATGAGAACTATTTCTAACTATTATAGAAACTATTCCTATATCATATAGGAACTAATCCCATAATATTATGGGAACTATTCCTTTAATATTATGGAAATAGTTCCCATAATGCTATAGAAATCTTTCCTATACTATTATAGGAATGGTTTCCATAATTTTTGGGAACCATTCCCATAATAGTATAGGAATGGTTCCCACAATATATAGGTTTAAATCCTACATGGAAAAAAAAATTGGGGCTGCCACATGATACATTCCTGTGGAAGATACATGATTTTCATGTGACAGCAACATGATTTTCATGTGGTAGGCAATAATAGTTAAAACAACAATAACAATTAAATAATAATAATAATTTATATTATTAAGAGAATAAGAACAATTTTGTCTTCTGGATAGTCACATGATGAAATCGATTTTTTTAGTGAAATTTAGTGTCATTGCAAAGGACTTGACTTGAATTTGTGCTTTTTCAAGGTTTTATATCATTCTCGTCGATAGTCAATTTATGATGATAGATATTTAGGTTGCATTCGAAAATACACGCATAAAAATTATTTGTTAGGACGACAAAAACAGGGATAACAAAAAAATATGCTGTGATAACAAATGAATTTACTTACAATAACAAATCAACTAGTTCATTTAACAAGATCAATTAAGTTGCAATAACAAATGAGTTTCTACTGCTCTGAAGTTAATTTTGTTGTCTTAACAAAATCGCTTTGTTATTATAATAAATTTTTTTGTTGCAATAACAAAATAGTTTTCTTATCAATAAAATTTGTTACTTGAACAAGCTATTCCGTTGCTTTAACAAATCAATTTGTTACTTCAACAAAACTATTTTTTTTAAATAATTGAAAGATTCGGTTACAATAACAAAATAATTTTGTTGAGTGTAAACATATGAATTACTTATTATAACCTATGTGTTTATTAACACAACATATTATTTGTTATCCCTATATGAACATAACAATTTGTTGTTACAACTTATTTTTTGTTGCTCTAACAAAAAATTTTTCTGCGTGTGCTCTATCTCTAAACATATAATTGAGAAATGACCTTGTATCTTGTGAACTGGTGACGTTTTTAAAGATATAAGTTCATCTCGATGTTAAACTCATCGAGACCTTTCATTTAAGTACCCATATTGCTGCATCATGAGAAACATGAGAACAGGAATGTATCATGTGACAGCGCCCATTATTTTTTTTCCATGTATATATTATAGGAATCATTTCGAACTCACTCCGCATGAAGATTTTATCTTAATTTTATTTTAAGAATGATTCCCATAATGGTATAGAATGATTCCTATAATATTTTAGGAATCCTTCCTATACCATTATGGGAATAGTTCCCATAATGATATAGGAACCATTACTATATTATTATGAGAATATTTCCCATAATATTATGGGAATGGTTCCTATAATTGTATAGGAATCATTCCTATAATTATAGAAACCATTCCTATACCATTATGGGAACTATTCCTATCGTTATGGCAAAATTTCCTATAATTATGGGAACAGTTCCTATAATTGCCTGGGAAATGTTCCCATAAAATTATGGGAATAGTTCCTATATTTTTCTTTCTGTGTAGCAGTTTTTGGATGTCTTAATAAAAAGTTTCTTTCTATTTTGTCGCCGATTTGAGACTCTTTTAATTTTTATAAGTCGAATAACGTTGAAGAAGGTTCTGACAATTAGGAAGAGATTGCAAAGGAAGTAAAATAATTCCTTTGCATTTTACGCTTTCAAGTTTTATAAGCTCCTCAGTAAGTAGAGTTGTAGATTCATTAAACAATTAACGAAGTCACTCGAATCTTTGTTAACTATCTGTATTGCTGGTAGATAGGCGTCAGGCGGTAAAAAATGAGGATAACGTCTCGTCATGGAAAAAGATGACTAGTGGAGTGCCTCAGGGGAGTGTACTTGGCCCGCTGCTGTATGCACTGTTTGTTTCGGAGCTTGGTTCTGTGATAAACTGTAAGCATATATTTTATGCTGATGATCTAGTGGTCTATGTTATTTGCAAAATGGAAGGAATTGGGCAGGCAGTGGATGGGCTCAATGCTACGATAGTGCAAATTGAAGATTGGTGCCGTCACAATCGGCTCAAACTTAATAAGGCTAAAACAAAAGCTGCTATTTTCGGCAGTCGGCAGCATGTTAGCAGTTCAATTTGTCAGAATCCACCTAGTGTGCTCGTAAATGGAGTGCCTGTTGTCTATGTCACCACTGTCAAGTATCTTGGTGTTCTCTTGGACAGTACTTTGTCTTGGCATGACCAAGTGATAACTACTAGCCAACAAGCGATGGGTTGTCTTGCTCGACTGAAAATGAACAGTAAGGTGCTATGTGCCTCAATGCGGAGAAGGCTAGTTGCTGCTCTGATATTGCCTATATTTGATTATTGCAGTGCTGTATTTACAAATATTTCTGGGACTTTGCAACTTAGGCTCCAGCGGAAGTTTAATGCTTGCATCAGGTTCATATTTGGAGCTAGGCGGTTTGAGCACATAACACCTTACAGGAGGAGACTTGGATGGTTGACGCTCCGAAGTAGGCGTGAGTTTCTAATTTTGAGTCTGGTGTATAAAATGCTGAATATGCAGCATCACAAGTTGTTGCATTCGAACTTCAAAATATTGCTTGATGTCAGGGGCCGTGCTGAGCGTAGAAATCAAGTTCTGCATCAGCCTGCCTGTAGGACTGTTGCCTATGAAAACTCATTCTTGTTAACTGCAGTGAGGAAATGGAATCAGTTACCGAGTGATCTTGTGGCCGTGAATTCTTCAGCTGAGTTTCAGACGTTGTGTTACAAATTAATTTTTTATTCTGCCTAGGCCCAAAATTCGGATTCTATCCATTCTATCTGAGACCCAAGTGATACATTCTATCCTCGGTTTACCTTTCTATCCTCGGTTTACCCATTAGTGCGCATGTGCGATACTATGCGCGTCAGTACTCACACGCATCAAGCTTCAGAACAGCTGTCACGACGCCATTAGTGCAATATCTCGGCAATAATAACACATCAATTGTGATACAATTTACGTGATTTAGTTAATAATTTAAAAAGTTAAATAGTTATAAAATAATTAAAAAAACTAAGATGAGCTCATCTGAAACATCAGCGATGAGTGACAATGACGAAGAGGGTACTGACAACATTGAAGCTGAAGCCCAAAACATCACCAACAATTTGGTCGCAGCGAAATCCAGCGAAGAATATAATCGAACTTATCAAAAATTCATGGATTGGACAATTGAAAAAAAAATTAAAAATTTTACTGAAAATGTATTTTTGGTGTACTTCAATGAACTTTCCAAAAATTTCGCACCATCAACTCTGTGGTCTAAATATTCAATGTTAAGACATTGAGACAATTTAAGACAATCTAAATATTAAGACATTGGTTAACCTAAAACATGGAATTAACTTGCAAAAATTTACGAAGCTGACAACTTTCTTGAAAAATAACTCAAAAGGTTTCTGATCAAAAAAATCCAAGATATTGACATGGGATGAAATTAATAAATTTCTGGATACAGCTGCCGATGAAACTTGTCTAGTTCAGAAAGTAAGTTTTATAATAATAATTTAAAATTAAGTTAGCTGACATTTAAAAATTTTTTATAATTTTTTTTATTCAAAAAATTATTACAAAAAAACAAAAAAAATTTCATTTGTAAAAAAAAATTAAAAAACTATCAGTGCAATTTTTTATAAATATTTTGAGTTCTAATTTAATAAGAGAAAAAGAAATCAAAATATTAAAAACATCAGCTAACTTTATTATTAATGATAATAATAATAATAATAATAATAAAATATATACAATTTATTTACAATTTTTTTTTTTTATTTACAAATATATATTTACACAAATTATAATTTTGTAATTAAATTACTATGTTTCAGGTCATTCTAATTCTAGGATTTTGTGGAGCGATGCGATGCAAAGAACTTGGTCTCTTGAATCATAATGATGTCGAAGATGTTGGGTCTAAATTTATCGTATCTGTTCGAGACACCAAAAATTATTACCCACGATCTTTTGTGATCATGAATACATACTACAACCTTGTCAAAAAATACATTGCTTTACGGCCTGAAAACTGCACGAGTGAAAAATTCCTTTTGTGTTACAGAAATGGACGTTGTATTCGTCAACCAATGGGTAAAAACAACATTTGTATCGTACCCCAAAAAATTGCAAGGTTTTTGAATTTACCCGATCCGGAAGGTTATACGGGACATTGTTTTCGTCGTACTTCAACGACATTGCTAGCAAACTCTGGAGCCAATTTAACCACTATTAAACAACATGGAGGATGGCGGTCTACCACTGTCGCTCTAAGTTACATTGAAGATTCAGTAGAAAACAAGACAAGAACATTCAATAAAATAATCAATTCAGAAAACCAGCAGCCACTTAATGAGAAAAATGTACACCAATCTCAAGTAACTCATCCGCCAGTCAAAAGGACTCGATTTTCAGGCGTTTCAAGTAACGTAGATCTGCAAGATCCACAGCCGTCTACTTCTACTTTGAAATCTGCTCATGAATTAATTGCTGAAGAAGAAAGCGTACCTTCACCTACACGCATTGAAGAAGATATTGACGGCTTAGACTTCGAAATTCCGTTTGAAGCGATACCACTAAAAAATCCGAATTTTCGGTTGAAAGCTGAAGCTTCAAAACAAGCTTTAAAAAAAAGTAAAGAGTCTACGAAGGAAACAAGAGAAGTATTGAGTGAATTAAAAAATGAAAAAATTTCAAATGCTTTTAATTTGATGTCCCCTGCTGTAAGATTTGAGAACTGCACTATTAACAGCATTAATATTTATACCAAGAATAATGATGATCTTTCATTATTATAAAATGCGATCGAAACAAATAATTATTTTCTTATCGAGAGAATAATTGTACTTCGTTGTTTCCAAAGAAAACTAATTTTGAACTTGTGATTATTAAAGTTAATATATAGTTATATAAGTTACTGAGGTTTAAATAAACAAAGAATTTATGTACGTGTTACTTTAAGAGCTATCAGATGATATAATTTAAAAAATTATATATTTTAAAATAATGATAAAGTTAATAATGTTTTTAAAATATAAAATGTGATTTTCTAATAAACTTTTCGAACTGTTGATAAGAAAAATAATTGTACTTTGTTTTTTCCAACGAAAATATAAAAATTATAAAACAATGTAATATAATTTAAAATAAGTATTTTTGAGGTGGGGGGGGCTCCGCCCCCCAACCCTCGCCGGGGCTGTGCCCCGGGCCCCACCGGGGCTTCGCCCCTGGACCCTACCGAGGCTTCGCCCGTGGACTCCATGCACGAATCACTGAGTCATTAAACTTTTTTACGAATTTTGGGCCTAGCAGGATAAAAAATAGTATGTGCAACATAGGACCAAAGTACTACATTTCTGTCCCGGGTATTTGCCACCCTCGCCTTCGGCTCGGGTGGCAATCCCATACCCGGGACAGAAAGTGGTACTTTGGTCCCATATTACACAATATACTATTTGATAAAGACATTTGAACTGGAGAGTCAATAATAATAATAATTGTTTATTTACTTATGTGATTAAAATGTTATTCAAAATTTTGTATTCAAACTACTTTTCAATTTTGCATTCAAATTCTTTTTTAATTTTGTATTCAAATTACTTTCTAATTTTGTATTCAAAGTACTTCCTCACTATGTATTACTATTAAATTTCTACGGCCTTTAAGGAACGTCAGTTCTAGGGCCGAATTTCTTCAATAAATAAATAATAAATAAATACAATGAAAACAACTAGTTCGTTGAAGACAAATATTCTTTCAAAATTTTGATTTTCTTTTGAAGTATTCAGTTCGAATTAATTAAAGAAATTCACTTAAGAATCAAGAAAATAAAACAAAGAGGATATAAATAGAAAATTCCATTTTATTTCGTGTCCAATTAATAAAAATTTTAATTATTTTAAGACATCAATGCTAGATTTTGATAGTAATGTTAGTTTTACCTCAAAAAGCTCAGTTTTATGATGAAGCTTGACTGGTAATGCATTAATTTTCACGCTCCTCACTTGATAAAATTGTAATGCAACAATATAAGCGAAAAGAGATTAAGAACATAAAAATATTGGTAGCAATTTAATTACGGATGTTTGTATAAAGACTAGGAATAATAGCAGTTTATGATTGTCGAAGGATTGCTGCACAAGAACCGGATTATATTTCTCGGTTCGAGGAACCGTTTGGTACCGAAATCTTGAGGTTTAGACAATCTTTGAAAAATAGGTAAAATTTGATTTTCTAAAATATTTTTTGGATAAAAATAAGCCTTAGAAATACATTTTATTGTTTGTTCAAGTTGGAAAAAAAATTTTTATGGTATATTGAAGAAAACTTGAAATTGAATAAAAAGCATGTAATTCTTGTTAAAAAAAATGAAAACATAGTTAGTTTTTAAGAGTAGTCTTTCTCAACGTCGAATTTGGTTGCACCTCATTAAAATAATATACTTTTCATCAAACCAAATTCCAAGACAAAAAATTCTTAAATAAAGACAACTAGTTCTCTCAAAAATAATTTCGATTTAGAATCAAAAATATCATTCTTAACTTTGTTACCAATAAAAATTCAAATATACTTACGTTTTGTTCCAGATTCAATTGTACCTGTTACTTTTAGTCTGCTGATTGAAAAGGGCTTATCATTAGTAAGTAATATTGCAAAACTTTTAATTATTTTCCGATGAAAATTGTTCTTAGTCAATTTATATAAAAAATAATAGAAGTAATAAATCAGAAAAATTAACTACAACATTTTGCAAAAGATTAAAACTGTATTTCTATAGAAATATTTAACTATTTTTTTTTATTTTCATATTTTCATACACATCAACCAAAAGCGTAATCCGGTTGTTCCGTTTTTGGTCACGAGAGTACACAGTTTATAGTATCGGCTTTATTCCAGTTTTATATAGTCGGATAAATTTTTTTTTGTCGTTTAATTCTAAAAAAATGGGTGAAGATTAAATACAATAAATGAGATTATTCATTTAAAATATTTTATAGGTATAAATATTAAATTCACAATAACTTGAAATTGATAAAATAAAAATTATAAATTTAAAATAGTATATTCTTGATTTCTACGTTTTAACACGTAGCGAAGTTATACGTACGATAAACATTTCCGAATTTTTAAAATTATCGATTTCCAAATTGTAAAAGATACTTGCAGGTAATGAGGCTTAGTTAAGAGATATTTGAAATGAAAAGAAAACTGTCGATAGTTTTAGATTAAATGTTGATTATTTAAAGACATTTTATATGAAGTAAAAACAAAAACTGGCAATTTTTATATATTGTTAAAAGTTTGAACTTTGAAAACAAACAAAAAAAACAAAATCGTTTTTTTAGAATCGCAGATAAGAATGCTTCTTTGAAATATTTGGCATTCAAAATTAATAATTATGTTAATTTCAGAATAGTTTTTTGATGATTGATCTTGAATCTTAACAAAGTTTGAACTGTAGTGCAAACTAATTGATTACTTTGAAATCAATTGAAAACATCCGAGAAAAATTAACTTTTCATAAGTCTTACCCCTACGAAAAAAATATATATGCCCGGATATATAATTTTATCTATGCGACAAACAACAAAACATATATTGAACGAATCGACAGGCGAGGGTTTTGAATCTCTGAGACGCCGTTTTTTTTTTTTTGGCGATCTCAGCACTCCGACCAGTAGCCGGCTGTATCTTGATCAGGTTTTCTGCGGTTTTTCTGATCACTGTGCTAGAGTGGAGCACAGGCAAATGCGGGTACACTAAAAATGTAAGTCGGCCACGTAAAGTAATCTACTGCGTGAGACTATAGATAAAAAAAAAACATGAGAAAAAATTGAAATGTGACACGGAAAACACAATAAAAAGAAAGCAAATAGGATAGTCACCCGCAAAAAGGGAGCATGACCTTTTAGGTCCTTACAAAACACATAAGTGATACAAGTAAAATCCAATCATTATCATTAAAAAATTCACTACACAGAAAAAAAAGTCATCTTGACTCAAGAAAATCATTTTCTTCAAAATTTACTTCTTGTTTCAAGTTATTCTGCTATCTTAGTTTAAAAAATTTATTCTTGAACTAATAATGTCATATACTTATCTCAAGTAAATCTTTCTCTTGGTTTGAGAAAGTAGCGCCAACGTTGGCGACGTGATTTTTTGGAACTAAACCGAGATTTTTTTAATAAAGAATTAAATTTAAAAAAATAACCTTATGCATGACTTTTATTTTTTGTGTACATTTAATTAGACATTTTTGATTAATTTTTAACGTGCTGATTTCCCATTATATTACTGCTTTACAGTTAAGTGTGTAGAGACAAAAATATATGTATATACAAGTATTTGCTCGACTCATACAAAGTACACGGTAAGAAATTTGTTGCGTTAATAACTTAATAACTATAAGTGACATCGACAATCAGAAAAAAGATCCTTAAAGAGGAGGAAATTTCTGAAAAAAAGTCTCGACTCCCGGAACTATAGCTCCATAAACAATAATTTTTATTTAATGTTGAAAATGGGTTTCCGCGCGGCTGCTGTCCTACTCGGGCCTCAATGCGCCCGTGTGTACATCAAGCAAGTTCAAAAACCAAGAGAATGATTTACTTGGATTAAGAGGTGTTTTTCTTCACTTAAGTTGGTAAGCCTGTTGGAACTAGGGAATATTTGCTTAAACCAAGATTGACCAATACAAGACAAAAATTTACTTAACTCAAGAATATTTTTTATCTTCAGTTGAATATACTTGGATCAAGTAAATATTATTTGACTCAAGATGACTTTTTTTTCTGTGTAGGATCTCTTTAGAATATTTAATTTAATTTTTGAGTATAATAAAAGTTTTTTTCTTAACTTCCCACTTTAAAATCGAATAATAATCTCCGTTTTCTTTTCACTTCTTCCACTTGTAATATCATTTCCGGTTTTCGCATTTTATAACTTACTTCATCGTCCAGTAGCGTCGCCTGAAAGAAAAGAATCAATTGAAAAAAATCAATACCAACTGTCGGTAAAACAGACTAATTTTATCTGATGCATTTTTACAACACTCACAATCTTTTTCCTTTGATATTAAATAATTAAAAATAAAATTTTGAACAAAAGATAAGGAACAAAGCATTTTTTTATAATAATTATCTCGCATAATTTTTTTCTCAGGATGTAATCGCACAGGAACCAGGTACAATCTTCCATGTTATCAATTTACTGGGGATGATACTGATGCCAATGGTACTAATACATGTAAAAGATTCGGGTTTCAGTTCGAGTAAGTATTCCAAATTCAGTACTCTGTATTCTGTGTGCATCAAAGCTTTGCACACAGATAGATATATCTATAGAATCTGTTTAACTGTGATTTCTATCAACCCGTCAAACTCAGTACTTACAGTTGGTATAACATAACAGAGATTATAGAATGAGTAGATTTTGTAGCTGATAGTGATAGTGGATGGTAAACAGCCGGTAATGTATGAAATGCTAAAAGAGAGATAGTGCCCTCCTCTCTGTCTCTCGCTCTCTCTTTCTCTCCCTATATATATGGTCGTACATAAAGTACAGAATGTTCGGTAACAGACAGTTGAACGGCGGCTATGTAAATGTAAACGGGCCTGTGGTTTACCATAGTCTCCTTGCTCTCGTATTCCGGATATTTCAACGTATTACGTTTAGAGTTTGAGCTTTTGCGCCTAGAGAGGGTCAATCGCACCCATCTGTTGTATCAAGAAACTTCCAACTAATTTCCCTAAATTCAGCTTCCAACCGACCTTGTAATCCCTTGTCTCCCATTGCAGTATGCGAATAAACTAATCAACCGAATAGCTAATTTAATAAACCAGTAATTACTTTTTTCTCCGGACTAGGCTATCATTTATCCTACCTAACCACGGTGTATAATTTTAGAGTAGATAGTGGTAATGCCAAAAAATAACTGAGTTGAGTTTTTTGCGAGGTTAAACTTGGCGTTATACTGTCGCAATTAGAGGCTGCAAGAGCGTAGTGTTAATATTCTGATGGAGCATTTATAATTGTATGAAGTGTTTTTGTGGTAACTACATCAAAAATTTACGGAATGTTCGTGTATAGTTCTTTAACATGGTTACATGGGTGTATTATGAGGAGCATCAATGATAATTTATTGAAAAGTGACTCTATTCTTTTTACTTCAATGCAATTTTAGATTTTTTTCCAATTTTATATCGACTTTTAATGATAACAAAATAATTATCTACTTTATACTGCAAAAAAAATTCTGTAAAATTAATTTCATTTACAATTCAATTTTAACGTTCAATGTGAAACACCATCTTTCGTGGCGATGTGAACGCCATCTTTCGTTCCGATGCGTCAACTTTAAAAAAAGAACCAATTAAAGACTGTATTACCGGCGGTCAGCCAGTAAAACAAAGAGTACAGCTGTCTTTAAGCTATATTTAGAAATACATTGTTATGCATGGTTGCTCAAAGGAAAGAAAATTTCTCTGTCAGTCGAAAAAAAATGAATTATAATTAAAAAAAAAAAAAGTGTGTCAGCGCCGACGCACGACTGGAGTTTACTCCTTACAAACGATTATAAAATAAATAGATTAGTGAATAAGGGTAAGACGCAATGACGCAAAATTTTTTACTGTGTATATATGAAAATCGATTCTTAAGGAGTAAACTCCAAAAATACAATATAAAGTTACGATTTTCAAACCACAAGTTCCTATAAGGCAAATAAGAAGAATGAAAAGTAAATTGAGTCAAAAAATTGATTGTTTCACAAGTTATCGTGTTTACTCCTCTATCAAAACTTGAAAAATCTACTTCATGAGTCATTAAAAATAATTTTTTTATGTAAAAATACAATTTTGTGCTAAGGACAAAATTTTTTGTTTTTTACGATTTTTTTATTCTATCAGTAAGTACCAGTTTTTTAATCCAGGATAAAATCACTATTGCCAGTATATTTATGTCCATAAAATAAGTAGATATACTCTAGATAGGATAAAATTTTATCCCGGATTGAAAAACTGGGCCCAAGAGAATGTTGTTTAATTATCCTGCAACACTGCAGTTCTGTTCACTGGTCATATAAAGCCCGATACGGTTCATTTCCAGATGAACTTTATAAATTGGCATATCGAGAATAATCAGTGAATTTTTTCACAAAAAGTAGTTTTCATATTTAATAAAAATTTTCCAACATATCACGCTCATACGTCGACAGTAATTTATAAATTTTTATTGCGTGGATAAAAAAAAGTTAAAACGTTGCACGGAAATACCTTTAACTTTTTGTGTATTATAAACTATTTTTTTTATTGTATGTTATACCTACACACTCAACGGAATATGTCATTCGCGTTTACATGCAAATGCAATTACTTGACGTATCCCGAGGTAGTGTAGCCGGACACGTCGCATCTGCTCGAAACACGTCGGTACGAATGATCGAGAGATGTGTCTATGTATATATTGTATACATATATTATTATATAATATATATAAATTTTGGCCCTAACAAATATTTTATAATTGTCGCACTGTTTCAATATTCTTTCAGATATTTATATTGATGTTCACATTTATTTTTATATATATTGATAAATTAAGCAACGAATTGAATAAATAGACCAATGCAGAATAAATAAAAAATATTTCCGGTGATATACAGCGCAGAACAAAAATTTGATGCTCACAAATCAATACCATCCTTTACGTATAAAAGTTCAAAAGTCCTGGTCTATATACTTGGAAAATTATATAAGTGCATCCTCAGAAGCATCAGAACCCAACTCGACCTCTCAGCGTATTCCAAACGACTCGTGTACGCTCACATGCACTTAGAAACACCCTTACTTACTTAGTCTTAAAGTCTCTTTTCTTACCTCTGTACGAAACTGAAATAAAGTCTCTTTTACAGTCAACGTATCTTTTTTTTTTCTTTTTGTACATATATATCGGAATGTATATCAAAGAAAGAGTAAAAACAAAGTTGAGAAAAAATATCTCAAAGATGTCGACTTGATGTATAGATGTTAAAATGTATTATTATGAAACGAGAAGAACATTAAATTTTTTTTTCAGTCGGAAGCTCAGGCGGAAAATATATTTAAGTAACGACAGGAGCAGAAAAGAAGTAATTTTTTTAGATTTCGTTTAGAGAATTGGAATTTTTATGACGAAAATTAAAAAGGTCTAGGTCATTCAATTAATAAAAAAATAAATTGTATTGCTGACCTATTAAGTTAAATAGAAAAAAATTGTAAGAAATAAAAAACGGAAAAAAAAATGTGGTCTAAAACATACACTTTATATGAAAGATTGAACAAATAGAGACGTAATTTTAATTTCAAATTTTCCGCAGCTGGTCAATGAGATGATAAAAATGAGACGTATGCGCTAAACATAAATCAGCTCATTCATTGCGCCCATAAGGAGCCTGAGACTAAACCATTTTACATCGCCACAGAAACAAAAAAAATTTGTTTTTTATTTATTATAACTAAACGACATCGAATTAGGCAACGATTTCCAATATGCTTCTACTCAAGGTCATTCTGAAGCTAATAAAAAAAAATTAGAAAAACAGTTCACCCTAAAGGCCATCCCTGCAACTTCCCGCTCATTTTGTACTTAAACGCTTCAAACTACACATTACGTTTTTGAGCTCTTCGAGCTCAAAAATATTATTTTTGTGTCAATTTGAGCTCTTCGAGCTCAAAATTCTAATAGCAGTTTAAAGACACAATTTTTTGAATTTTCAAACGGCAATAACTTTTGAATGAATGAACCGATTTTCACGCGGTTGGCGGCAATCGACGCAGTTTTTGAAGCTCCATGAAAAATTATCAAGTTTAAATCGATTGAGCCATGAATTTCGAAGTTATTACAAAAAAAAAACACTTTTTTCGATTTTTTTCGACAACGATATCTCACGAACGCATCAACCGATTCTAACGTTTTTGGTGGCGATCGATGGGGGTTTTCAAGGTTAAGAGCTGATTAGTTTTTGAGACCGATCGGTTCAGCCAATTCGGAGATATTTAAAAAAAATAAAAAAAAAACTTTTTTTTCTCACTTTTTTTGCATTTTCTCGAAATCTACCGGTCCGAATCGGTTCAAATTTTCAGGAAATCTAAGTTTAGTGAAGCCCTTTCGAATGACACCAACACCAGGCTACGTTCACACAGAATAATTGCCATTCACTTTAATTCTTTTTCAATTGTTAAACTGCTATAACTTTTGAATGAATGAACCGATTTTCACGCGGTTGGCGGCAATCGACGCAGTTTTTGAAGCTCCTGAAAAATTATCAAGATTTAAATCGATTGAGCCATGAATTTCGAAGTTATTACGAAAAAAAAAACACTTTTTTCGATTTTTTTCGACAACGATATCTCACGAACGCATCAACCGATTCTAACGTTTTTTGGTGGCGATCGATGGGGGTTTTCAAGGTTAAGAGCTGATTAGATTTTTGAGACCGATCGGTTCAGCCAATTCGGAGATATTTAAAAAAAATAAAAAAAAAAACTTTTTTTTCTCACTTTTTTTGCATTTTCTCGAAATCTACCGGTCCGAATCGGTTCAAATTTTCAGGAAATCTAAGTTTAGTGAAGCCCTTTCGAATGACACCAACACCAGGCTACGTTCACACAGAATAATTGCCATTCACTTTAATTCTTTTTCAATTGTTTTTTTCTGTAATAGATAAAATTAAATGTTTTCTGAAACATAATGTATGCTAACGCTTAGTTATTGTTTTGCAAATACAATGGAAATATAATAGCGGTAATTATAAGTAGCAGAATTGCTTGACTTTGGCATAGCGTGAAGCATTTAGAAGTGTGCTTTTATCGACTTGCCAAAGTTTTGGCATGTATCAAATTCTACAAAATTTGGAACATACATAAACTGCCTATAAGTATTCATCGCTACTAGAGATTCAGTTAATAGCTACTGAATAGCCACAGAATACTCGCGAGTAATTGATGAGCTGCCGATCGAAGTTTACGAGGATGAATTTCATGGAAGAAGTAAATTGGCTGACCCTTCAAATTTTGCTACTCACCTCACCGCTTTTGATAAACTGCATTGATTAGAAACTGAATGGTAAAGTATGCTAATGCTTAGAGCAAAGTTACAGATAATTAAAGGATTAGCAGTAATGCTTGGCTATGTCAGTAATTAGTTTTTATTTATAAAGAAAAACAATTTTGCTATCGCTACTCTGATCATTTTATTGGAGTAATTAATTGATTTTATTGCTACAAATAGTTGTAAAACTCTGAGAAGCTTTTCCCTAAAATTGTTATTGAAGTTATGACTTGCATTTTTTTTTATTATTGTAACAATTAAAAAATCCTGGATATGGTTCGTCCTGCAGGCTATCCTTAGAACTTTCTGATATGTTCAAGTTCGAAAGGCTCAAAAACGTTTCTGTTAGAAAGTTTGTAGCTCTTCAAGCTCGAAATACAACTTCTAGCTCGGAAATCTAGTTACTATTTTGGAAAAATGTATTTTTGGAAATTTTGCAAACAACTTTATTAGTTGTTTGAACAAAATAATTTAGCTGAGGGTGTTTCATTTTTAGGTGATATATTTTTTTCGGTCCTATCTGAAAGTCTGATAATTTATAGAAAAAACAAAAAAAAGTGTGTGTCAGCTTTGACGCACGACTGGAGTTTACTCCTTACGAACGATTATAAAATAAATAGATTAGTGAATAAGGGTAAATGAATGTATTTATTATATTACTTAGAGTATGCATGACACATCTATAGATTGATTTTTATTCATTGAGTAATTTTCTCAATTTTGAAATAAATATCAATTGATATAAATTTATATTTATATCAATTATAAATAAAATATAAAATTTACGATAAAACCTCCGCAAGTTGTCAGTTGTTGTAGGTTAATATCAGGTTAATACAATATGAAATTGAAAGTAAATATATTAATTATCGTATTCGGCTTATTAAACGGCTCCACGACTAGATACCCGCGACTAAATAACCGCGCGACATTACACCCGCGGTGCTATGTCAGCGTCATAATGTCCATGACAAATTTGGGAATTGGGTTAATAAAGGATAAGGAAAAGGGGAGGACCTCTTTTTACTCAGTAGGAATATTATTAGTGACTGAAAAAATATAATTCGGACAGCCCGGACCGGGAACCCGGATCGTTCGGTTACGCGCCAAAGGCTCTACCAGTTAAGCTATCCAAGACCTTGTCCATAATTTACTTCTCAGTCACATATTAACAACCTAACGTGAGTAAACACCACCGTCTATCTTACGGCAATAACAAATATTAATTTGTAGTTAAATTTGTCATGTCGATAAGTCAGCGACCTAGTTACGGGTACTCTATCGTGGGTCATCTTCGTCACAGGTTATTCTGTCGCAGTTATTTTGTCCGTGGTTATTTTGTTACGGCGCCTTATTAAACCTACCCCGGGGTAAAACAAACGAATAGCAGCTGACTGGATCTGAAGTTTTCAAGATTTAAAAATTTAATTTGAGGTCCAATCAAATGCTTTTGTATTCACTGCCCCGGGGTAGGTTTTGTAAGCCGAACACGACAAATGATTATTTGAATCAGAATTTTTAATTATTTGAAAATTTTGAACCGGCTAATTTTACGTAATGCTAGGCTAAGTATCAGCTAAAATTGCTTTTCTAGATTCTGAAACGGCAACATTTACGATTTTCAATTTTACGGAAATTCAATATTCAAAATAATATTGTTTGAGAAATGACAATCTTTTCAAATTTCAATATTTTTTTTTTACTTTGAATTATTCTTTAGAATTATTTTCATAAATTAACTTGTGTCAGATTGGCATTATTTTATTAATGCAGCATTTTATTTGAATGTTTATTTTTAAGTGACTGCCTTTTTAGATGTTCTTTTTCGAAAATTCGTGGATTTTTTCTTTGTCATTTTTTACTTTACGCTCAATTTACACTTGGCGTTATATTATTTTTGCCCACATTAGCAGTCTTTTTTTTAGGTTTATTAAATTTGACAAAGGGCATAATTTTAGATTTTCAACATTTAGACTTTAGAAACGGCCGAATTTACAATTTTCAATTCAACTATAAACTTGAATACTTATTTGAATTAATGCGCGCGGCTGTATATATTATATACTTATATATTTTATATAGTAATGTTATTTATTACTAATAACTAATAACATATATAGGTATACTTAATGCGTTAGGTGACCCGCAACATACCCCGTGAACGTTTGAATGCTCGCGCCTAAAAAGAGAAAGTTTGCACAGAATAGAGGTTGCGCACCAAAAACGTAACGAGGTCATTCATCAGTTGATTTTACTCCTCAAATTTTTCTCATACCGGGCGCCTTATATATGAAAATCGATTCTTAAGGAGTAAACTCCAAAAATTCTAAGTTTATTAGACTACCTGCAATTTACTTTCACACTTTAAATGATTATTACTAATATATGTTACCAATAAAAAAAATATTAAGCAGTGAGGTTAATCAATTGATTTGAAGTCAATACTGATGAAGAGCAAAAAAACTTAAGTTTCCTGTAGTGAAAGTATATATAAAATCGAGAACAGCGCCACAGTGCTATAAAATAGAACTAAAAAGTTTTAAAAATCAAAATGTGCCCATAAATTTGAATTTTAGTTAATTGATATTATGATTGCATAGTAATTATGAATTAAAATTTATCTTTACTGGCTAAATACAAAATGTCATTTTTAAAATTAACAATTAAATAACTTTCCAGCGTTTATTGTAAATACAGTAGCGCTCAAAAGTATTTTGACAAATATATTTAATTAAAATATATTTTTTTAATAGCTTTTGAATAATCTACAGAATAGCGTCAAAGTGGTCCTTGTTCGTAACAAAAGAAAGTTTAATTTTTAAAATATTAGGAAAATGGTGGCTCCAAAGTATTTTAACATTGTTAAAAAAAACTAAGCATAATTTTGTCAAAATACTTTTGAGCGCTACTGTACTATCTAATGCAAGATTGAAAAATTCAAATTTAAAGATGAGTTCGTATCATTTATTATTAACATTCACCTTTTCAGCTCAACAACTCAAAAACTGTAAGTCGCAGAGTGCTTGTTCGAAGGAACTTTTTTTTAGCAAATTTAATTTCCTACATAAGCAGAATTCTCATTTTTTCTAAAGTTTTTTTTTTTTTTAGTACCGAAAAATAGCGTTGAAATCGAAAAAAAAATTTTCCCTGTGTTATTTATATGGGAAGTTGAATTTTTCAATGAGTAAACCTTCTTATTAACTTGAAATTTTTTTTTCGGCAGCAATATTTTTTTTTTTATTTCTTAATTATCAGATTTTCAAGTAGGGTAGAAAAAAAAAATATTCCCCAAAAATGAAACACCCTAATTTAGCTATTTCAACAACAACGTTTGTTCGTTCAACTAAAACATTGTGTTCAATTAAGTAAATGATTCTGCTACAATAACAAAACTGCTTGGTTGTTATAGAACATAAATTATTTATTATCACTTAGATTTTGTCATCATAACATATGATTTGTTATCTCTATGCTAACATATTCATTTCTTACCACGACTTGTATTGTCCCAACAAAATTTATTTTTATGTAAAAAGAATTTATTTTAAGGTGTCTATATTTATACAGGAACTTACAATTGGTTCGAGGTGAAACTACCATTGTTGAAAATAAGTTTTCTTGATAATTTCTTCGTCGACATAAATGATACAGTATCCTTGGAAAGGGAGAATACATTTACATAGCCAAGTGTCGGAAGTATGTAATGAAATATTCAGAAACAAATCCCATTTTAAGAGGTATCTATTTTCTCGTCGTTTTCTTATAATATAACTTTTGATAGAAATAACAGGGCGTACTGAATTTTGAATTCATATAGAGCTGCAATATTGCTAAGAACTCATTTTGGACACTAGCTTTCAGAAATTAAATAGCCCGAAGGTATTTCTGCTGTAGAGATAGTAGCAGTGCCGAGTAGAAGCTACATGAGAATTCAAAGCAGTTATCAAGTTTGCGGAATGTCGAGCCCACAAAAACAGAACTTCCAGTAGTAAATCTGAGAATCACATGAATAACTTTCAAAATCATCTTTCGTGGTTATGTTTTTGATTAGTTATATTTATGTTTTTGATTAGTTTAATTCAAGATAACATGTAAAAAAATTTTCTGATGTAACACCCTGTAACATATTCGCAGAGTGGATGATTTTCAATTAATTTATTTTTTTAGGGGTCAAAATCCGGTCCCCGGCAGATTTAATTCATATTTCATATTATTATTATAATTCACTCCGCAGAGTCAATTTTTCATTTTTAATTAAATAAAAGTAACGAAATAGCTGTAACTCGTTTAAAAAATAGAAAATGGGCACCTAGTGATCTTAATCGTCTATCAAAATTTTTTTTTCAAAACTAGAATTTTTTTGTTACTTTAATTTTTAACTTCCCACTTTCAAAATTAATAATTTTCAAAAGTAGACAGTTATAGATTTCGGTCCGATTTTGAGAATGTGAATTTTCATCAGATCTCCACGCTTTGAAGTCCTAGGAAGCTGTTCCGACTATTTCCGGCTGGACGTACGGCCGTGTGAGTGTGTGTACGTGTGCATGAATATATGTATGTATGTATGTATGTATGTATGTGTGTATGTATATAAAATGTTATCATTCCATACTTTTAGAACAAATCAGCCGATCAAGATGAACGACATGGTGTTCGAAAGGGTTTATTGAGACTTCGAGCTGATTAAAATTTAAAGTCAATCGGTTGAGCCCTTTCAAAGATATTCGAAAAATAGAAACAAGAAAAAAAAATTTTTTTTTCTAAATAACTCAAAATATCTTACTAATCAACTCTAGACATCAAAAACACTTTTTTAACTTAACAAACTGCTTTGAATGCAGCCAAGTAAGTTAAAATCGTACAAGGCGTTCGGAAGTTATAGTCATTTAAAAATTTTTAATCGATTGTTTTTTTGATATAATTTTTGAATTTTCAAGATCAAAGAGCTTAAAAATCAACCAATTGCGAAATTTTCGAGCGTTTTAAACTCGAAAAAAGCGGAAAGTTCCGGGGATGGTTGCCGGATAACCGGATGGTTTTTCTGATTTTCTTATACCGATAAATTAGAATTTAACACCTCACTTTAGAACTTAACTCCTTACACATTATTCTATTGAGAAGACAATTCAGCGATTATGCTCAAAACCAGAATAAATACATCTTGATATGCTCATGTTCATACATGGCTAAATATAGCCAATTTTTTTATTTAGTCATGTATGAGCGTGTAAGGATGTATAAGAAAGGATGCATTAACCTATCAGACCATATGAGAGAATTGTTTCACTTATCGGGTTATTTAAACTAATCATAATTGATGGAAAGAAATTATAAATCTAAAAATATTAGGTCAAGCAATAGAACTAAGATCAATATATTTTGGAAGTATCAATATACATTATGATAACAATAATATATTCAGAAGGAATTTTTGTCGTTACTACGATAAGACTACTTGAAATCATAATCTGCACGATTAAAACCTTTGACAATGATAAATTATTATTCGTGTTTAGTAACAGTGTGATTAAATGATACTCCCACTTTTGATTGACTGTAATGACCTGATGTAAGCGGTACCTGATGACTATCGACGGTTCCTTGCTGTTCGTATTTAGCGACTCTTTCAGAATAATCATTGTTTTCATACCCTGTTGCGGAACTATGAGCTTGGTAACCGTAGCTTGATCCATGTTCTCCAGCTTCGTATCCTCCAGATTTTCCCATGTTGTGTGGAGTTTCGAAATTTGCTGATTCCTGGAGATTACTTGCTCTGTTTCCAACATCCGAAATTTTACCCTTGCCTTTCTCAAACGCAGAATTGATTAAATTTTTTCCTACAGTATGAATTTTGTGAACCACTTTTCCACCAATCTTTTTGCCAGCTTCCACGAGATAGGATAACACGACTCTACAAAAAAATTTTCGTTCTTTGTCCTAAAGTTTATACTATTATTTTCCAGTTAGTTATGCACAAAAACGAAAAGAAAATACCTTTTTTCGGTATAAAGTTTGCTTTTGTGATAGTTATAATAATAATACTCATTTTTCAATTTTTTCATAAATTTTAATTGATTTTAATATTTTTAAAAAGACCGCGCGGTGAGAGTGGGGTATTAACGTTTACACTGTGCCGCTAGATGGCACCCGAATGATAAACAACCATCAGGTGTTATTTACAAGCCCAGAATAACTTAAAATGTCGTCACAAAAGTGCAAATACGATGCTGATGCATTTTGTTTTATATGTGGTTAATTTATTAAAGTTCGAGACGTGAAATATGAACTAAAGACATCTCACGTTCTCTGTGAAGCCTATGAAGCATATTTTGACTGTCCTGTAGGGAATCAAGATGAGCCATGGGCTCCACATGTTGCTTGTAGTTATTGTAAAAGGTGTTTGGAAGGTAAGCAATTTTTATTTAATTGAGCGATGAATCCAAAATAATAGACATATTAATTTTTATTTTTATATTTTTAGGTTGGTATCGAGGTGAGAAAAGGTCTATGAAATTTGCAATACCAAGGATTTGGCGAGAACCAAAAGACCATATTACTGACTGCTACTTTTGTATGGTGAATCCGAGTAAAAGACGTAGAGGTAAAAATGAAAAACCTATTGACTTAATAGTAAAACTAACACTTGAGAATTAAACGGTCTCTTATTTCAAAATCCCATTGGCATCATGTATTTTTCCCAGGTATTGGCTTCCGTTAAAATAACATAACTACGTACAACGTGACCCATATACTCGGCGTAATTTAATAACGATCGATTGCATTGCAACCATTAACTTACACCGAAATGTTACTTACACGTTAATAATAAATAATTAAACTCTACGGCTCTATAAATACGACTTAAAACTGTTTCTACAATAAAACGAAATCTAAACTTTATATATGGTATAATTTCTAAACGCAAAAATAAATTTTCATCATTATCTTAATTTATTCAGCAATTACATAAAAAATACAAAATGAAATAGCGCTTATAACTGCAGATATGATTTTATGCTCATTATTTTCCCCATTTATTAATAATACATTTACGATGAATAATCACAAGTACTCTATATCGTATCACACATCACATCATCCCCTATATTTATATATCGGTGCCAAGCGCCGCGTGCCCGATTCTCGGTGGCATTTTTATTCCCATAATTAAATATCCATCAATCGCCAGACTGCGGTTCCAGTATATTAAAATTTTTTATGCCAAAAAAGCATTCGGTAAAAAATAATGTGTCACTATTAAAAGTGACATTAATTTAAAGAGCTCGATTTATGATTTTCTTAAGTACAGGTCTCTTGAATAAAAATTAACGAATAAATTTTTTTTCAACATTTTATTTAACCAAGCCAAATTTTTTCAATTAAAAAAAATAAAAAAAAATTACAAGCTTTAGTTCTGCGTTTTAACAATTTCGTCTTTAGCAAACTTATAATTTTTCGTATTGGATAAAAATGTCAAAATTAATTATTCGAAATTTGTGTATGTTAATTCAATACCTATAATGATGGATTGAGTGAACACATAACATACAAGAATATTATTTGGTATAAAAGTGTAAAATATTTACGAAGTAAGTTTTAGAAAGCTTTAATACCAAGAGTTTGTTTTAGTTTTTAACATCCCGGGTCGAAAAATTTAACCTGATTTTAAGCTAAATGATCTGCATTTGAACTTATTGACCTGTATTTGAACTTTTAAAGACATTTTCATCTGTATTTGATCTACTATTCATATTATTTTTGATCTGTTTTAAGTCTAAATAACTTTTTAGTAAAATAATTGAGCAGCTATGAATATTTTATGCTGTTTCTAATCTAATGAAACTAAAAAGTTTTAAAAGTTTGATTGGTTTTTAATTTAGTTAATTTGTAGATGGACTTTATGTTATTGTTTTCAAATTCAATATGAAATCTTATATTGTTTTTGATCTACAATTTTCACTCTAAATGTTTGAAGGCCAAAAGTCGACTAAGATGGCGACTTATAATTTTTTTGACTCAAAAGTATCTCGTTAAAAATTATAAGTCGCATTTATTTGAAAAAATAAATTCATTTATAATATATTCATGCGCTCTCTTGTTTTATGACCTGAACGTCGATTATAACCTTACATATCTGTCATATTTATTTATCATAGCTTAATATTTCATGGATTATAAAAGTTTTGTAACTGCAAATATTACTAATAAATTTGTATTAATATACGTTTATAAAATAGTTCTCATCGTTTAATTATGGATCTAAATCCATAGTTTTCTAATTATCGTTATTAAACACAATGTGAATACATCGAGATAAGATTAAAATGTTGACAAGATTAATGTTAAATTTTATACTTTCACGCATCATTTAATGAGCGCTATTCACTATTTGGTAGTGCGAAGAATACCGTTTGGTATACATTGCACTACGAAATAGTGAATCGTCACTATTTTAGTTTCAGAGAATGAAAAGCCGTGCCCTGTAGAGGATCTTCGAGGACATGAATAAAATAATAATAAATAAATATATTATTATTATTAATATTATTATTATTATTATTATTATCAAATTCGTAAAAGGTCGGTTTTTTATCTACAGGCGATGAAAAACTGACTAAAAATTATAGAACGTTTTGGTCTGTTTTTGACCTTGATGCGATCAAAACCAGCTAAATGATTGTGACAAAAAAAGTCTGATTTTGGTCTTGAAACAATAGAAAACAATTTTATTATAACATTAAAAATGATCTGAAATTTGTCTGAATAGTGAATAGTACGGGCAAAAACAGATTAAATTCTCATATAAAATAGATACACATAATAAAATTAAATTGAATGGAAAATATTAAAAAATTTTATTAATGATAAAACAGACTAAATTTTTTGACCCGGGGTTTTTGTTGGTCCGCAAATAAGACAGATTTTCGCCGATGAAAAATTTTCAACGTTGCTGAATCGTACTCAAAAAGCAAGTTGGAACAGTTTTAAAGCAGTTTCTGGATTTTTAGGAAATAATAAAGCTGAAAACTACGAAAAGTTGGTTGAGGATATGCTTACAAATTTTAAGGCCATGGGCTGCAGGATGTCATTAAAAGTACATATGCTGCATGCTCATTTGGATAAATTTAAAAACAATATGGGAGCCTATTCTGAAGAGCAAGGAGAACGTTTCCATCAAGACATCATGAATTTTGAACAACGCTATCAAGGCTAATACAATGAAAACATGATGGGCGACTATATTTGGGGTTTATTGAGAGAAAGTAGCTATGAACATAAAAGAAAAAGTAAAACTGTGCACTTTTAAGTTATTTTTCACTTTTTTGTAAGCTAATTTGATAGTAAAACTTAATAAAAATAATAAACATTTTTATTTCAGTAGTTTTATTTTCAATCAAAAATTAAAATCCGAGATTTTTAAAAATTTCGTTCAATCAGTCTTCTAAGCACAAAAGCAAAGTTTTTCATGCCATATATTTTTTTTCCGTCTTATTACGACCTAAACTACCGAAATTTAATGCTTTGCAATCAAAGTCAAATTTCATGTTGACCCGTGTAATTTAACGTTTTGTATCTATTTTGATCGTTTCCATATTGTTGATTATAAAATACTTTATTTTTACCATTCGCAAAATTGGATCTATGTGTTTGTGAATTGAACTGATCATCATTTTCTAGCTCCTCATTATTAGAGTATTTCAAATTTTGTAAATCGGTGTTCACTTTAACAGTATGGTCAACAAAACCATTGTATTGCAATCATTTCGACCATTCAGGCTCTTCTAATGATTGAGATTGGCTGTAATCATTTTGTGGAAATTGCTCATAGACCTGATCGTTATCACCACTATACTGAATCTGATTATGTTCATAAAACCCGTCAGAATTTGATTTCGTCGATTGCTCCAATATTCCTAATAGTTGTTCTATCGTTTTTTCATCAGAATGGCCTTGTTCTACATTGGGTTGCACTTCTGATCCATATCTTTGATGCCCACTAGCATATGAGCTGACTAATTGTTGGTTTCCACCTTGATATCCTCTGTAATTATTATAAGAGTCATATCCGCGATAATTTTGATTGTTTAAACCAAACGATAAGCTTGATTCATGTTCTTGATATTGACCGGTATCGGAATTGAACAATTTTGGATCTTGTCTATGATATTGCCCATCGAATTCTTCAGAACTGCTATCTTTATCAATGCTTGTTGATTTTGAATCGTATCCGTAATATTTAGAGTCTGAATCGGAAGATTTTTTATTCTTGGCGGCTGATTCTTGATCGTTCAATTCCTGTCCTACACTTACAGCTTCACCATAGACGCTTTTTCCGTAACTCCCCGCGTAATGGGACCGAATACCGCGTTGTGACTCTATTTGAGCTTCTTTGCTTTTTTCTGATGAAATTCTCTGTTGCTTTCTCGGGATATAATCGAGTACTTTCATATTCTTTACACTATTGTACAATTTATTACTTAAATTTGTTCCGGATTGAACAACTTTGGAAATTTTTCCGTGAGAATTCAAACGTATGTTGGCGCTAACACTCAGTCCCAAATTAAAATCACCTCCAGAATCAGCGCCGTGGACTTTCGAATGAGACTCATTGAAACTTTTATGGTGTACTACTCCAGGATGTTCAAAATTTTCTTTGTTAGAATTTTCGTATGAACCATGATTTGAGGATGTAGATTGTTGTGTTTCCCATGTTTTTTCTTGATGTTTCTCAATGCTTACATCTGCGGGACCTTGAACACTACCGCTAATCCAACCATGAAATTTTTTTATTCCTTCTGTTAAAAATCCATGTCCTGATGTTGCAAACAATCTGAAAAAACAATTTGTCAAAACTTTTTATCATTAATTAATAAAATGTTTCTACATTCATTTGTCTATTTGCAATTTATTTACAACAACAATTTTTATCTCTTATTATATATATATATAAAAATACTTACTATGCCTGTTTCAGTCGATTTAAGAAAGTTGGCAATATTTGCTGTTGTCTGCTCTTGAGGGAATAGTTTTAGAAATTCCTTTTTATATACTGCAGACAAATGTTTTTTGAGACCGGAAGTATTCCTATTTTTCATCTTTATTTTTAAAATTTTTTTACTTTTTTCACAGAGTTTACATAATCCATATAAATCGTCTTTCGAATCAATAACATCGAAGAACCCTCTAAATTTACTCTTATTTGACTGTTCAAGTTTCTCAGATCTTACTGATTCTTGCTCAGAAGTATTAATTTTCTCACTATTTGCACACACTACACTATTGTTATCAGTTTCTTGAGATTGTTCTAATAACATTTTTTCTTGGTTACGCATTTTTCACACAAATAGGTTTATTTTAAGCTTTAAAATTGGTCTCAAAATATATAGTACTGAAATGCTTAAATTTTCTTAGATGCTTACGATCTTCACATATCGTCCTAAGAAAATGGTATGAATAGTTGTGAGAGTTACGAAAACTCGAAAACTTACCCTTCCAATTTTTGAACGCATAAATTGACCTTTTACTATAAAAAAAAAAAAGTATAAAGTACTCGAAGAAAGTTAAAATATAAAAAAAATTAGCTTAGCTCTACATCAACCATGTGTTAACCAGACATTGGAAAAGAATAGTCACTCCAAAAATATTCTTGTAGATCTTTCTTTTCAGACAATGGCAAGGTTTACCGATGCCTTTTTTTATATTTGGTGTTTATATTTAGTAAAATAAATTGAAAATCTTAAACACACAAAAAACAGAACTACAAAAGAACATTTGTAGAAGTTGTGACAAACATTCTCATATATCTTATTTACAACGGAAGTCATAATTTTTATTTTGTTCGGTCTTGCACTTTGGTCTTGGTCTTGCTTACTCGGTCTTGGTTTCGGTCTTGTTCTTGGTCATTCGGTCTTGGTCTTGGTCTTACTAGTATATGTCTGATCTTGATCTTGGTCTTGGTCTTGCAAAATCGCAAGACCAAGACCAAGACAGATTTTGCTCATCACTACCAGAATAGCCTTTAAGGGCCTTAAAATGGTGAGATCTAATGAAAATTGATATTCGAAAAGTGAACTGGAAATACTGTCAGCCCAATTTTTTTCAATGAAACTCCATAAATTAAAAAAAATTGACAAGTTAAAAAAATTAATTCATTGCAATTTATTTCACTTCAAAAATTGAAAACTTCTGAAATTTATTAAGTGATATAAAAAATTTCTCTAGGAATATCGATATTAATTTTGATGATAGCAAATTTTTTTCAAACCGAGTCGAAAAAATGAACTTATTTGAGCTTCAAAATCAGTTGTATTCTTATATCAGTTAAGTTTATTTAAATTAATTTTTTCAACTCGGGACTTAATTAAATGATGGATTAATATTGTCCTTAATTCCTGTTTACTTTTGCTCTCAATGAATTTTACTCCATAGGTTGTAAGTAATAAGACACTCAACATCCTTTTAATTTAAATCAACCTGAAATTGAAACATTAATTTTAAAATGTGCAAAAATAATAGAGTAAAGTAAAAGTATGTACAAAAAAAAGAAAAAAAAATCTCGAGATAGACTAGAACGAAAAAAAAAAAAAAAAAAAAAAATGTCAAAAATAAACGACACTCTTGCTCCTAACTGCGACTTCAAACGAGAATGGACTCGACGTACCGTGAAATTTCGCTAACGAAAAAGAGTGTAGATGTGCTTGAGACTTAACTGGAAGTGGGTGCTGTTGAGGTTATATGTTCCCCCTATCCTGGAAATTCTCGATTACACGCAAGTACTGCGTCTCTCTCCATATAGTCCGCATACTTTGAATGATATTACGGTTCCTGTGACGCCGAAGTGTGGAACTAAGATTAAACATGCTTAACCCCAAATTAGATGAGAATTATTATGGAAAAGTGATAGGTTAAAAAAAATAAATTGCGATTTTTTTAGGGTGAGCTTTAGAAATATTTTATATTGTGTAAGTTCTTATATTCGTCAAAAAATTGAAAATTTGAAGAAAAAATCTAAAATTTGAATTTGTTAAAATAAACAAAGAATCTTTGATTAAATGAAAGTAATTTTTTCAAAAATAAATGAAAAACTTAAAATTCAAAATGCATTCAATTTCAACTTTGAATAATTTTCGAAAAAATTAATTCATTAATAAATCTGGAAAATGATCCTTGAACAGTTGAAATGAATCGAAAAATGATCTTATCTGATTTTTTTTTATTTCACTTTACAGCAGTTATAAGTGATAAAAAAAATTTTTTACTGATATTTTTAAATTTTAATATTGAAAAACTACCTACTTGTTTTGTTTCTCAAGGAAATTTATGAGAAATCAATTTCTAGAGTAACATACCAATGTTTTTTCTCAAAGTGTGTGTGTGTGTGTGTGTGTGTGTGCTTACGTGTGCTTCTGTGTATTTGTGTGTAAACATATAAACATTTTAGAGTTTGTTTCGGAGGATTCGATCGAAAAGCGGAGTTAATGAAAATAATTTATACGTCAATTTTTCAGATTTTATCCAATTTTACACAATTTATAAAATCGATCCCAATCGCACTAACAATTGAGAAAAACTCAATTTTCTAAAATCAGACCAAAAATAATTTTTCAATCTTCAAAATTTATTACGGGAAGTTCAAAATTGTTTAATTTTGTGAGACAAAAAAATTTTTCTTAATTCCTATTAGTTTAAAGATACTTGTATTTAAAATTTGTTTTATATTTTTCCAATTTTGTACTTATTAATAAAATTCCAACAGTTTGAATTCACGCGCGCTCATAAATTTTCAGCCTAGAGACTTACTAGTGTTTTTTTATCTGACTAGAAATAAGAGAACGTATGTGACTATGATGATTTGGATTCATCGGATGTTATTCAGTTGTTTGAAATGATATTTAATAGAAGTTTTACTGTGTTGAATATTAGTACATAGCTCAGATGTATGATTAACGTAACACTAACAGTCAGTTTATTTGATTTATGCACTGTTAAAAATAGAATTCAACTAATATTTATTACATTGTAGCTTGAAAAAAATTTATTATTACACTTTTAATTTTAATTTTAATTTGTTTTGTTAGCTTTATAAGTCAATTGATTTGTGTCAGTAAAGTGAGGTTATAAACATCTAATAGTCTGTTATATTGGTATACTGATAATCAGTATACCAAGTATTGTGATAATCAGTATACTTATTTTGATAATCAAAATACCACGTATTCTTAGTAGCACAATACCAAGTATTCTGATTATCAAAATAAATATCCTTAGTAGCAAAATACTTTTTTCTCAGTGAGGGCACGGTTTCTCATTCTTTGAAACTGAAATAGTGACCATTCACTATTTCGTAGTGCAATGTATACCAAACGGTATTCTTCGCACTACCAAATAGTGAATAGCGCTCATTAAATGATGCGTGAAAGTATAAAATTTAACATTAATCTTGTCAACATTTTAATCTTGTCTCGATGTATTCACATTGTGTTTAATAACGATAATTAGAAAACTATGGATTTAGATCCATAATTAAACGATGAGAACTATTTTATAAACGTATATTCATACAAATTTATTAGTTATCACTGCAACTAATATTCGCAGTTACAAAACTTTTATAATTCATGAAATGTTGAGCTATGACAAATAAATATGACAGATGTAAGAGGTTATAATCGACGTTCAGTTCATAAAATAAGAGAGCGCATGAATATATTATAAATTAATTTATTTTTTCAAATAAATGCGAGTTATAATTTTTAATGAGATACTTTTAAGTCCAAAAAATTATGTCACCATCTTAGTCGACTTTTGGCCTTTGAACATTTAGAGTGAAAATTGTAGATCAAAAACAGTATAAGATTTCATATTGAATTTGAAAACAATATATAAAGTCCATCTACAAATTAACTAGACTAAAAACCGATCAAACTTTTAAAACTTTTTAGTTTCATTAGATTAGAAACAGCATAAAATATTCATAGCTGCTCAATTATTTTACTAAAAAGTTATTTAGACTTAAAACAGATCAAAAATAATGTGAATAGTAGATCAAATACAGATGAAAATGTTTTTATAAGTTCAAATACAGATCAATAAGTTCAAATGCAGATCATTTAGCTTAAAATCAGTTTAAATTTTTCGACCCGGGATATATTATGGTCGTCAAATAAATACAAATCAAACGTAGCGCTTAGTAGATACCGAAGTTCAGAAATTCTTAAAAAGTACTATTTCAAATTAACTTTTAGATTATTAAGCTCAAATTCGAGAATTTCGATTTATTGTTTTATAATCAAACCTCTTTAACTGATTCTAAACTTTATCATTTTTTATTCTTCCTATACATCTATAATGCAAAAATTTTCACAAAAAAACGGTATCAAAAAAAATTTTTTTCTTCCAACTGCCTGCAGTCAAAAATACTCATTATCTACCATCAAAATTTTCAAAGTTCTACCAAATAAAACCCATAAAAATAAAAAATGAGTTCCAAATCAAATCTATCTGGTGACTCACAGCTGAACTTTGCACCAGATGAAACATCTGATAATTTGTACGAGCTCTTTGAGACTGAACAATGGCCCAAAATAAAAAACTTTCTCGATAATACGGCAAATTTTGACGTCAATGCAGCTCTAGTAACAAGTGGACCTTTAGCGGGATACACAGCATTACATTTAGCTTGTTTAAAGGCAAATCCTAACGTGGTACTTCAGCTGATTAAGGATCACAATGCAGATGTCAATGTGACAGCTGATGATGGAGCCCAACCAATCCACTTGTTGAGTTCCTCCGGCCTTGGATTTGTCAATCTCATCTTGTTGGACAAGGGCGCTGATGTTAATGCCAAGGTTACCAAGGACATTTGCTTAAATCACAGAGAGTTCCAGAAGTGGTCTGATGAATTAGGTGACACCGTATCACTGTTAACTTTTGCTTTTTATAATTTTGCGAGTGATGTTGCAAAGATTTTGTTGGACTATGATGTCGATCTTACGGCAGTAACTCTGAACAATAAAACATTATTGATGTACGCACTTGAACGATGTGACTATAGCGTTGCTATGAAGATTGCCGAAAAAATGATGACTAGTAATCCGGAGTTGCTAAATGCTCGTGACAAAGCTGGCTGGCATGCATTTCATTATTTGTTGGACAAAAGGAAGTACGGAACCTTTCGATATGATGAAGAAGAATTGATGTTTTCGGAGGAAAAGGGTAAAGTTGTGAAGAAGCTAATTGAAGCTGGTGCTGATATTGACGCGACCATTCATGGAGATCCAGATACACTGTTGTTCAATATGGCGGCTTACAGAGCTTGTTATCCGATATTAATACAATTAATGCCTCATTGTACTTCTCTTAAAGGATCCAAAGCTTTAAGTATTGCAACACGTCAGCCTGACGATCAAGAAGGTTATCTTCAAGTATTGTACGATTGCCCAAATGATTTTTCACTCGTACAACTGGAGAAAGACATACGACAATGTGATGGACTGCTTTTAACGGATTTAGTCAACAGACGCACTTTTGGATTATATGTACCTCCAGAAGAAAAGAAGACGATGGATCAGTTAATTGCGACTGAGTCTAGCTTGAAGGAATTTGTCGATAATTACAAGAAGAAATTTATTCACGGATATTTGAAAAATCAAATTGTTTATTATGGTGATGAAAACACGACATTGTATGAAGTTTTACTGAGAGCTTTCGACAAGAGATTAGTTAAAGTTATGATTAAGGATAGAAAACTTGTTGAGGCTGTAAAATCGCTAATTAGTCATGAAAATCGGTCTTATTTAGTTGACTTACTTGTAAAAGAAATTGAAAGAGCTGAAAAAAGAAGCAAACTAATGGAAGATCTTGAGAAAATTCCACAGTTGAAGGATTGTATACCTTTACCGTATGAAATTGTATTGGATATTGTCGACTGTCTTGAGAATGACGACTTGAAAGTGTTTATTAGAGCTTTTTATTGTGATTAATAATTTCTTTTGTATTATAATAAGATTTTAAGAAACTTATTTTTTAATAAAAATTGAATATAATTGTAATAAATTTTTTTTTTTAACTTCCTGCTAAGAAAATTGAAAATTTTTAAAAAATGGGCACGTTATTGGTTTCACTCCGATTTTCGAAGATTAAGTTTTCCACAGATTTCCACGTTTCGAGGTCCTAGAAAGTAATTTTTATTCCGCAACTTCATCTAAGGCAGATAAGAAGATTAAATATCAAATTGAGTTCAAATATTGATTTTTTCATGTAATACGAGATTATGTTAAGACCTTCTTAAAGACTTGAAAAATCAATAGTATAGACTCAATTTTTTTTTACCCTAATGATGTACAGTTTACTTCATTTTTATGTTTCTTATCGATTTTTAATGCGACTAAATCTAATGGAATCGTAAAGTTGATTCATAATAATGAGCAATTTTTAAATATTAACAAGTTATTAGTTTTTTCAAGCTATTGTACACTGAGAAAAAAAAATGGTTTTACTCAATTAAGAATTTCTTGGTTCAAGAAACTCGCTGACGATCGATCAAACCGGTCAACTACTGATGTTGTTATCTTAACTGCATTCAAATGTGAATTTATAAATAATTTTATTAATAATTCAAATAAATAACATCACATATCAAAAACTTAAATATTTAAAGTTTAAATAAACTTCGAATTATTTTTTCTTAACATATAGCAATTAAATTACGATCAACTGAAATGCCAAAAATCCTAAATCGGTCAACCACTGGTACATTTACCCTATTCTTAATTCTAATTTATTTTCTATTTTTTAGTTTAGTTTTCTATAAAAAGCGTGTTTTTAGTTTTTTAAACTGTTATTTATTTTGTAGAGCATTTAATTTTCTACAAAAGCATGTATAAAGATTTGATTAACCGATCGATTCATAATAAGATGTGGTCTTTTTCATAAGAGAATAAAACAAAAACGTAAAACTGTGATGAGGATCTTTTTATCAATATTAATAGCTAGAATTTGGTGAGCACTTTCTAGAAGTGCCTAAGAACCAACTTTTTAGAGTCGGAAGTAAAAAAAAAAAAAATTAGGAATACGGTTGACCCTGAAGGCCATCCCTGCAACTTCCCGCCAATTCTATACCTAAACGCTTGAAATTGGACTTATGACGTTTTAGAGCTCTCCGGGCTCAAAAAAAATAGCTTTTGTATGCTTTTGAGCTCTTCGAGCTCAAAAGTTTGATGGAAGTTTAATAAAACACTATTTTTAACTTCCCGCTAAGAAAATTGAAAATTTTCAAAAATCGGGAAGTTATTGGTTTTACCCCGTTTTTCGAAAATCGAGTTTTCATCAGATCTCGACGTTTTGAGGTCCTAGGAAGCTTCCCTGACTATTCCCGCGAGGGTGTCACTATATCTGTATGTATGTATGTATGTATGTATGTGTGTGTGTGTGTGTCGATGTATGTAAACCTCTTATAACTTTTGAACGGCTTGACCGATTTGATCGTCGATTGTCGCCAATCCGGTCAAAATCGGTTGATTCGTTCAAGAGATATCGTGAACGAAAAAAAAACCGAAAAAGTGTTTTTTCGGAATTGCTCCGAAATTTCTAGTTTAACCAATTGAAACTTAAGAATTTTTTATGAGGCTTAAAAAACTGCGTCGAATGCCATCAACCGCGTGAAAATCGGTTCATTCATTCAAAAGTTATTGCGATTTGAAAATTAAAAAAA
>CAJNRD030001118.1:12722727-12741724 GCA_905319865.3 Cotesia congregata
TGACAACTAATTTCTTACTTATGACTTAGAAGACTTAGAAGACAAATCAATTGTCGTTCTTTTGTAATGTTTCATGGGTTACAGTTTAATTTTTTTCATAAATATGATATTTAAATGTTTTAATGTGTGTATTTTATTATATAGAATTTACTATTATTTGACATATATTAAGTGTTATGTATGAAGTATTAAATGTATATAACTTGTTAGAGAGCAAGTTACTTTTTGAATTCCTTTACAATTATTGCATTGGCTACATTTCCGTTCGGATCACTCAGATGACCCCCCCTCATCATTTTTGCCTAACGCGCCAAAAGAAGTATAACTTCAAAAAAAAAAAAAGAAAAGCCGTTCGGCAGCCAAAACGGAAGTAGATTTCTCAAATAAAAAAAATTAGAAAAACGGTTGACCCTGATGAAGGCCATCCCTGCAACTTCCCGCTAATTCCATACCTAGGCACTTAAAATTTTACTTATGACGTTTTTGAGCTCTTCGAGCTCAAAAATGCAATTTATATGTTATTTGGAGCTCTCCGAGCTTAAAGAAATAGCTTTGTTATGCTTATGCCTATGTCTTATCAACATTCGATGAAACACGATTTTTTTAATTTTCAAACTGCTGTAACTTTTGAATAAATCAATCTATTTTCATGTGGTTGGCTGCGATCAATGTAGTTTTTTTGAGCTCTATAAAAGATTTAGAACAAAAAAATTGATCTGATGAAACATTTCGGAGTTATTACAAAAAAAACACTTTTACGATGCAATTTACCGAATTTCAATAACTTGAAGTGGTAAAAACATCAATTTTTTCATTTTTTCGATTTTCAAAATTTCAAAAGTTAGATTTTTATGAAATCTACTAAAAACAGTGTGAAAAATTTTTTTTATTTTTATTCTTATAATAATTGTTATATTTTGTAAGAAAGAATGGTTGGATTTAATTATACTTGTATAACAAAATGATTTAAATAAAATAATGTCTCAAGAAAATTGACGATTTTTTTATTCTCAAGAGCGCAATGAAAAAACTTTTTTATGATAAAAATTGTGGTATAACAAGTTATTATGTACAGTAGCGCTCAAAAGTATTTTGACAACATTATGCGTTAGTTTTTATCAACAATGTCAAAATACTTTGGTACGACCATTTTCCTAATATTTTAAAATTTAAACTCTCTTTTGTTACGAACAAGGACTACTTTGACACTATTCTGTAGATTATTCAGAAGCTGTTAAAAAAATAAATAAATGATTATTGTGTTTCTTATTTATTTTAATTAATCCATTAAATATATATGTCAAAATAATTTTAAGCGTTACTGTACATACTAACGTTCGTTAGCCTAGGGATAACAAATCATATGCTATGGCATATATGATAAGTTATCATTGATAACAAAAAATAACAGTGAGATGTATTTTTAAAACCATAGTTTTTCATAGCTATTTATAACCATCTAAGATAACCGTTAGTGTTAATTAATTGACCATATTGTCATATTAAAATACTCTAGAGCTAATACCTAATAATTAAGTTTGATTATTAGCAAATGGCGAGATCTACCATCTGTAGCCAGCCATCAACAACTACTTTAGCCCCTAAAAAACTAGATGGGGAAAAAGTACTCTCCCCTAAGATTTAACTTCATTGGAATTTTACAAACTTTTATAATGTAAAATGTTATTCTTATAACAACTAAATTGTTTCGTCGGGGCAAAAAATATTTTTATTGGTTCCACAAAAAAATAATTTATTTCACAAACATAAACTAATTAGTTGAAGTAACAAATTTCGTTTTTGAAGTAGCTAAGCTCAATTATTTTGTTAAAATAACTAATATAGTAACAGCAATAAATTTATTTTGCTATGGTAAAAAATAAATTCTGTTATGAAAACAAAATCAGCTAAGTAGTCATAACGGGAAAAGATTGTAGGAAAAATTGAAATTGTCGCATCGTAATCCAAGATCAGACTTTTAATACAGTCACTTTGATGATTTTACATGTGACAATTATCAAAGTAACAGTATTAAAAGTCTGGTCCTAGATTACGATTCGATATTTTTACTTTTTCATACAATTTTTTTTTCTGTGTACACGGAAAAAAAAAACTGTAGCAACTACAGGCCTAGTATTGTAGCTGCAACAGGAAAAGCCTGTAGCAGCTACAGGCCTAGTTTTGTAGCTGCTTACAATTACTTACATTACTTACAATATATTTTTTAATACTATTGTCTTTTGATACTTTAACCAAATTACTTATTATATATGATCTTAAAATTTTGTTAGATCATATCTCAATGAAGATCCTATTAAAATTTGAACGCTTAATATTGATATTTAAAAAAAAGTCTCTTGCATGATTTTTTAATGAATTAATTATTTCCAAAGTCATTCAAGATATGTCTTGAATTTTCAAATTTTCTGTTATTAGAGGAAAAAGGAAAATAATTATAATTTAAACAAAAATTTTTTGTATATTTGCTCAAATAAAATATCTTTTTTCCAGAAAGTTGTTAGTTTGAAGAATTTTTTTTTTTACGAATAAAAATTTATCTAACTCAAGAATATAAAATTCTCAAAGTGAGTCATGATCGTGAATAATATTGATAATCTCAAATTTTATTACTCGCGATAAGTCAATATTTAAACTACTAGTATTATGCAGCGGTAACAAAAAATCAGTCCTTGACAGACAAAATCAGGAGCAAGTCAATCCCTGACGAAAAAAAAAGAGTAATTACGGAGATAATTATAGTTAGTAAGTATCTATTTTTACTATAAATCCTTAATTATTGTCCATTGATTATCTCTTATAGCTTATCCCCGGGTCAAAAAATTTAGTCTGTTTTATGATTAATAAAATTTTTTAATATTTTTCATTCAATTTAATTTTATTATGTGTATCTATTTTATATGAGAATTTAATCTGTTTTTGCCCGTACTATTCACAATTCAGACCAATTTCAGATCATTTTTAATGTTATAATAAAATTGTTTTCTATTGTTTCAAGACCAAAATCAGACTTTTTTTTTCACAATCATTTAGCTGGTTTTGATCGCATCAAGGTCAAAAACAGACCAAAACGTTCTATAATTTTTAGTCGGTTTTTCATCGCCTGTAGATCAAAAACCGACCTTTTACGAATTTGATAATAATAATAATAATAATATTAATAATAATAATATATAGTGACGATTCACTATTTCGTAGTGCAATGTATACCAAACGGTATTCTTCGCACTACCAAATAGTGAATACCGCTCATTAAATGATGCGTGAAAGTATAAAATTTAACATTTATCTTGTCAACATTTTAATCTTATCTCGATGTATTCACATTGTGTTTAATAACGATAATTAGAAAACTCTAGATTCAGATCCATAATTAAACGATGAGAACTATTTTATAAACGTATATTAATACAAATTTATTAGTAATATTTGCAGTTACAAAACTTTTATAATCCATGAAATATTAAGCTATGATAAATAAATATGACAGATGTAAGGTTATAATCGACGTTCAATTCATAAAACAAGAGAGCGCATGAATATATTATAAATAAATTTATTTTTTCAAATAAATGCGACTTATAATTTTTAACGAGATACTTTTGAGTCAAAAAAATTATAAGTCGCCATCTTAGTCGACTTTTGGCCTTCAAACATTTAGAGTGAAAATTGTAGATCAAAAACAATATAAGATTTCATATTGAATTTGAAAAAAATCCATTAAGTCCATCTGCAAATTATCTAGGCTTAAAAGATATTATTATGATTATGTACTCAAAGATTTGAAAATTTAAAAGTACTTTGAAAAAATAATGACTCATTTTTAATTAATTTCAAGACGTTTTCATCATGAGAAGTTTTGTGGCACTAATTATTGTATCAATTTATGCTGTGGATTTTACAAGCGGTTGTTGGTCCGTAAGTGTTAAAAATAAATTTTTCAAAAATTCTATACCATTTGTTACATCCCTTACAATCAACGCAGATCTAAAAAAAAAATAATTCTTACGAAAAAAGTAATATCCCGTGTGAAAAAAATTGTCCCAAGCGTGGACAGCCAAACATGACAATTGTCCTAAAATTATCCAAAATTGTCCAAAAAATGTTCTCGAATTATTCAAAAAATGTTCCACATACGATTTTAAGGACAAAATTTTAACTAAATTGTTTAAAATAATACGCGTTGATTCTAAAATTATCTTAGCAGTATTTCGAAAATCTTGAAAAAAATACTTAAAATTTACGAAAAAGTTCTTAAAATGCACTATTTGAAAATTTCAGATTATTTATGTGATGTCCCAAAACTGTCCAAAAAATATCGCTCATTGTGTCATGTTTGGATGTCCACGTTTGGGACAATTTTTTTTTTTACAAGGAATTGTTACAAAAATTTTTAATTATTAGATCAATATTGACTAAATTAATTTCTGTTTAAAACCGATAATTAAATGCCATTTTTTCCGCACTACCCATAAGCGCTTAGTTATCGTTCGTCATGCGCAATATTTTCAGCAAGATTAGTAGCACGCGTGTTAGTGAGAGCAAGACTTACGATTCGCTCAAAAAACATCGGTCACAAAAAAAAACTAACGACCAACGCGTTTGAAAAATAATTTTACGCATCAATATTTAACTTTTCGCTATGAAAATCAATGACTTTCAAAAAAATCGAGGTTATTGGTTTCACCCTGGTTTCCGTAAATCGAGTTCTCATTAGATCTCCACGTTATAATGTCCTAGGAATACTATACTAGGTCGGAACCGCGTTAGGATTACTTCAGCCCAGTCCATGCTGCGTCTTACGACGTCCTTTCCTGTTATACTAGTTCCTCTTTGAAATTGTATCCATCAGACGCCGCGTAGGCAGCGGTTTCATTCCAGTCTTTTTCTCTCCGCATCATCTGGTTCAGTGCAGTGTAGACTCGCAGGGTTGAGGGTCTTGTCTATAGTTGCTTCAATGTTGGCTCTGTGATTCCTTCAGCATTCACACTCGAAAAATGTGTGCTCGGTGTCGTCAGTTTTGTTCAAGCAGTACTTGCACATTGAAATGTGGTGTAGGCTCATTTTAAAGAGGTAGGCGTTGAACGAGCCGTGGCCCGTCAACAGCTGATGGATCAGGAAAAAGTCCGTCTCACTATGATTTCGAATGAGTCAGGTTCTGATGTTCAAAATCAGATGAGCTGTCCATCTACTCGTGATGCACGTCTTCCATCTGTCTTTTCATTGCCTCCAGTTTTGAGGTTGTAGAGTTTTGCCCTTTATAATGCTAGAAAGTTGGTAGGTGTAGCCCCTACTATGACCATTATAGCTGCTTCAGAGACCATGCGGTAGGGACAGGTCACCCTCAAGGCCCCTCGTCGTTATACTGCCGCTATTTTGTGCTCGAAAAAGTATAAAATATGTATTTTTGAGCTCGACATCACAATAGATATTTTTTTGAGCGTTTTGAATCGGTACATAGCGGGAAGTTCCAAGAATGGCCTGCAGGGGGAGATTATTAATACTAAATCCTAGGATTATTAAAACTTAAAATTAATTAACACCCAAATTTATAGCGACCAACTGCCGCTTTACCTCCAGAATTTTTTCTCATTGACTATAAGACTCCAGTTTATTTTTATGGAAGAGGTAGTAATCATAAAAGAACCCTGGCATCGATACATGTAAGTAAAAATGCACAAAATTGAATAAATTAATTGGGAATTTATTGAAAGTTATCTTTAGGAAGAGACACATATTAAACACATGAAATTCAATAAGAATAACAGAGACATCAAACCATGTAAGTTTTTAGTTTATGAAAAGGTATATTGATTAATGGAGCTGTTGCTAAAATTAATTAATTAATTATTTTTCGATAAAATTTGACAGTGCTAACATAAATGATGCTATTTATAGATATGATATTCTTGAGAACAATAGTTGTTGTTGATTATTCCA
Organism: Cotesia congregata; assembly: GCA_905319865.3. NCBI lineage: Eukaryota > Metazoa > Arthropoda > Insecta > Hymenoptera > Braconidae > Cotesia > Cotesia congregata. The sequence goes on from CAJNRD030001118.1 coordinate 12,728,686, forward strand.
TGTATCAAAGACTAAACCTTCAAGTTCTTGATCACGTCATGGCAAGTATGTATTACACAGAAAATCAGGCTAATAAGGTATATGAATATCCACAGTTAAAATTTGTTGTCACTGCTATAGTCATTCCAACGGTAAGATTACTTGTTAATAAGTTTTTTTCATTTATGAATTTTCTAATACATAAAAAAAGGGCTCATTCTGATTTTGGCGCTTGAAAAAACCAAATTTATGATTTTTTTATGTAGGAACTATTTTAGAAATTAATACATAATTTATTCAGCCTAACAAATACACTTGAATAATACAAAAAATATCGGAATTTATTTTTTTTTTTTTTATATTTTCTATATAAATAAACAACGGGTAAACGGTACTCCTCCAAAAGTTAGTATGTCGGTGACATACATGATAACTTGATAACGGCTTATCTGAAACATAAAAACCATAATTATTTATGGTCAATATATAAATAGTTAATGGAATAAAATACTATTTCAAGCAGTAATATTCGCTATGTGAATGTCGAAAATGTTAAAGTATAATAATTAATAATTTTGACTTTGATAGTTATCATTTTGTACTGTTTGAAACTATAAAAATTTACTGGAATCCGAGTGAATTTTACAGTTTACTTTTTTCCGTGTAGTCTTAAAAAAACAGTGAAAATCAAAATTTTAATTTGGTTGTATCTGATGCAATAGCTACCACTATAGTTCCGGAGATGCTATGTACGTTAACTATGAAAACATAGTTCTGAAATAAACGCGTTTGAAGTTTTTTAATTTAAGAAAAAAAAAAAATCTTACCTGGTCTATCATACAAGATCTTTTTAGCCTTTTCAAAAATTTTATCTTCTTCCACTCGACATCCACATAAACATCGTAAAATAATATAATTACAGTGGTCTGATCACTTAGGAATTCTAACACAATAGTTTTAGATATATGTACTGTCGAATAATATAAAAAAAAAAAATTTTTTTCTGAAAATTACCAACCAGAATGACCCCTAGAAAAAAAAAAAATATTGTCTTCAAAAATTATGTAGCATAACATAAAACATATATTCTAATAAAATAATGAATTTTCATACTTTTCTATGTGCGTATGACACATCAGGACAACGTGGTGCTATCATCTTTCAAACCCGATTCTAAGAGTTATTTAAATACGTCGCCGAGATTATTTAACGAAATGAGACAATTCTTATTAGGCTTAAAGAAATATAAAACTGGCATGAAGTACGATTTCGCTATCTTTATTTCGTCAGCGTAAGTTATTCTTTATATCATCTTATTTTTAGTGCAAAAATACATACTTAACTTTTTATACTCAGGAAATCTGTTTATAATGAAGATATTAATCAACTTCGAAAAGTGACTTCAAATGGATACCCCAGTTGTTTAGATGATTCATCACCACCAAAAATTCAGTCAGTTATTACTGTCGTTGATGAAGTCCCTAACAGTGATTATTCTCCAGTTTACGGAGAAATTGTAAAGCTGTGAGTGTACTTCCTACCAACATATATTTGGTTGTATTTTAAGTTTTAAAAAAGTTGTGATAAACATTTAAAATTTTTTTATTTTTAGAATCGAATATTTATCAAACCATTTTATGTGTAGTAAAAATTTTATTAAATACAATGAAGAATTCGTTCCTGACGCAGCATACGACGCTTGTACTAATACGAATTTAAAAAACGGATTCAGGTACTTATTAAACATATTTTAACAGTACCTATATGGTACATCATATCAGTAGAATCACGTGGGGTAACTGTGCGCAGCGGGTAAGTTTGCGCAACCCCTTTATTTATGAATGGGGAGGGGGAAGTTTGTGATATATGTAGACTAATTGAAGGTTTGTTGGTAGAAAAATTATTCTGCTTAGGGCATTAAAAATCCACGAACTTCCCTTAGTTGCGCAAATTTACCCCACACAAGTGCGCACACTTACCTGCAGTACGCAGTAAATATGCGCATTTTGAATCATTCGAATTAATCCTTTTTTTTTTTTTTTCCGGTGTTAAGGTTTTAGACTCTATTTATTAATTTAATTATTATCTACATAAATACTTTATCAGAGAAATGTTTTTATTTTCCTTTCATGCTTATCGTTTAATTTTGATCCTAGTTTGAATGCTCAAATGCGCACACTTGCCCCACATGACTCTATATTAGCAAGTAAGATGTGATGATGATTTTTTAAATGTTTTTTCAACAGTGCGGGTTTTCCTGAATGTTACTACGATATGCCCGAATTTCTCAAAAATTAATTTGGAATTCATTTATATCAATTATGATTTCAAAAAATAAATTGCAATGTTGCTGATCATTTACAAAATTATGGAAAAATTTTATTGAATTTTAAAATAAATAAACTAAAAAAATTATTATAATTTGTTGTTAAAGACTATAAAATTGAAATAAGCCTCAATTTCACAAAAAAAAAATATTTATCTTGGCCTATAACTGTTGTCAAATCGATTTCACATCCGACATTCTCATTTTTCTTATGAAAAATATGTGCATTATTAAGGATACATTTTCATCGTAGCACTAGATTTTTCCCAGCTAACTTTTTCCAATTTCCCAGTTATTTACACAATAATCAATAAGTAATCCAAGAACACGAGTACATGATCACGGTAGTCAGACTGCAGAATTTAATGAATTTTCATACCGAGTTTTGCAGCGCTAGATGGGAATAATAAAAAAAAAATTACAAAAAGTCTCTAACATTCACTCAACCGTACCAATGACTTCATTGTTGTTTCTTTTTCTAAGTGGACCCCCTGCTATTAAACTAAAAAAAAGTAAAAAAGAATTCTAATATCTTTAATTTTTTTACTCGCAAATATGTATATGAGAAAGCAATAAAAAAAACTGAATATCCGGAAATTGAGTGAAATTTTAGAGAATTTGATTAAATTTAAGTGTCAATATGTCACGAAATTTCGAAATTTTAGGTAATTTCTGGACATTTCTTGAAATTATCTGATATATATCAAAGTTTTACTTTAGTCCTCAATAATTAATGAAATTGCACGACTCGAAGAGCTCAAAATAAAACCAAAATTATATTTTTGAGCTTGAAAAGCTCAAAAACACAATAAGTGAAATGTTGAGCGCTTAGGTATGGAGTTAGCGAGAAGTTGCAGGGATGGCCTTTAGGTTCAACCGATTTCCTATTTTTTTTTTTTTATATTTCATTATTTTTTGAAAAAAACATAATTTTTTTTTATTGGTAACAAATTTTGGACGTGTACTTGGAAAAGCATGTAATAGTGATACCTTTTACTGATCAAAATTCTGTAGATAATATTTATTTAGCGCGAAAATTAAAATATTTATTTAGATAAACAGTGCTCTAAGACAATTTTTTTTTCCACAAAAAATTAAATGGTTCGTACTCTTTTGGATTTTTAAAACTTTTTTAATATATTCTAGTAGAGTTAAACTTTTACTTGACCAGAAATATACTTCAAACTATGTAATTAGATATGAGTAAATATAAATACCAACTAATTCCAAAGCATCGGAGTAAATTCAGCAAAGAGTTTAGTGTTAACCGCAAGTCTGACAGATGAAACTCTGTTGAATTTAGGTTGAGAATCAAGTAGTATAGAGCCGACTCCGTTCAAGCAATCACTTGCGAGAAATCCCTAGCTCCAACCCTCCAACAGTTATTTACCTCTAAATGTGTGTAAGAACTTTCTTAACGTTCTCAATTTCAAAGGATTCTGCACAAGAACTTTTGATGAAGCCCCGATCTCTAAACAAACATTTGAACTGCTCTGTTAAACTTTTAATTCTATCAGTTACTATTTTAGGTTTTTACGAAGCCCTAAACTGATAAAAAAGTTAACTTCATTCAAGAAAAAAAATCTTGAATCAAGTATACCGTTTTGAAGAAAATTATTTTCTTGAGTCAAGAGAAAAAATTCTTGAGACAAGAAAAATTTCTTATTGATGCACGAAACTTATTTTCTTCGAAATGGTATTCTTGGATCAAGATTTTTCCTCTTGAGTTAAGTTGTTTTTTTATCTGTGTACTAAAGAATTTCTATTGGTTTTATTTCAAATTTAAACTACATTATTCAATTAATTTTATCGTCATTTCTTTCACAATTTTATTGGAATTTATACCTTTTAGTGGTACTGCGATAGTTACTTATAATTTAAATTGATGTTTTTCGAATCAAGATATCATATCGAGTTCTATTTATTGAAGCTGTCGTTGAGCGCCGTCATTTTCGCGACAGCCAATTTTCCAGGTATATTTCCAGATATAGAGTGACACCTCTATCAAATATAAATGCTAAGAAAAATTTGTATACCTCCATTTATTAATACATATTTTCAAGATATAATAATCATAAAATTTTTATGATTATAAAATATTAATTATAACGTTCAAGTAAATAAAAAACTATTTTCTTACCGTTAAAAAAGTATTTTTCTGAAGCGCAAGTGTTGTGGAAAAAGTTAAAGAAATAGTGACGTATTCTTTTTTTTTTCAAACATTTCTCGGCTGGTCACTGAGAAAAATAAAACCCATGCACTAATAGTATATTGTGCAACTAGTGCGACACATCATTCGAACGAGTGGGTAATCGACAACGTTGCACTAGTTGCACATATGCTATTAACTTCCCGCTAAGAAAATTGAAAATTTTCGAAAATCGAGTTTTCATCAGATCTCGACGTTTTAAAGTCCTAGGAAGCTTCCCTGACTATTCCCGCGATGGTGTCTGTATGTATGTATGTGTGTGTGTATGTAAACCTCTCATAACTTTTGAACGGCTTGACCGATTTGATCGCGGTTGGTGCCATTCGAAAGGGTTTGACTAAACTTAGATGTTGAATACAAGTTGGACCGATTCGGACCGATAAATTTTAAGAAATCTTAAAAAAACTGCGAAAAAAAATTTTTTCAAATGTGGTTTTTTTCGAATAAATTTCAAACGGCTTGACCGATCAATTCCAAAAACTAATCAGCTCTTAAGATCGAAAAATCACGTCGATCGCCACCAAACCGGTCAAAATCGGTTGATTCGTTTGTGAGTTATCGTTGACGAAAGAAATCAGAAAGTGTTTTTTTCGAATTACACCGAAATTTCCGGTCTGATCAATTTGGGTTTGAAAATATATTATAGAATTTGAAAAACTGCGTCGAATGCCGCCAACCGCGTAAAAATCGGTACATTCATTCAAAAGTTATTGCGGTTTGAAAATTCAAAAAATAGTGTTTTATTAAACTTCTATCAGACTTTTGAGCTCAGAGAGCTCAAAACTATATGAAAATTATATTTTGAAGAGCTCAAAAACGTAATAAGTGCAATTTTGAGCGCTTAATTACGAAAGTAGTGTTCACAGTCAATTGCGTGCGACAAGGATAGTTTGAGTGTGCCAAGAGTAATTCGCGTGCGACAAGTGAACTTGTCGCACTCAAATAACAGTTTCATTTATGAAAACACTCAGGCGTAATTTTAAAATGGGCAAACAGCTCTTCTTCAACCGCAACAGCGAGCGCCAAGATACTATTTTCCAAGGTACTACTTTTTCCGCATGAGTAATAAAAAAAAAAAAACCAGCTCAATAATATATCGTCAATAAGCGTCCGGAGTCTCGAGTTTATTTTACACAGACGCAAACAAACAAAAGACCAAAAAATTTTTGTTTTTGCACGCCTCATAGCGTGAAGCGATTGAGGTAATGCTTTTTACTCCCGACACGTCAAGGTCAAAAGGAATTTTGTGGCCTTCAAATGCCTTTATCACAACCATACTGCACTTGTACAATAATATGAGTAGACGTACATCAAAAAAACATCTTAATTAATCTATATTATAGTTTGTGAAATCATTTTATGGTGCTACTTTGAAAAAAAAAACGTTTTGAAAAAAATTTTACGTGGACGTCCGGATGTCTGAACGCTGATTTTGTATGTATTCACGATAACTCCCGAAAAAATTGATGTATTCGAGACCGGGATTTTTTTATTAGTTCCAGAATTCGATTAACTGATACCGCATTTCATATCAATAGCCTGGTTTACGTAGTTTTTTTTTTTTATGAATTTTTATTAAAATTCACTATGATACACACGTACAAAAACAAAATATCTTCTCTCACGTGAAAACGATGGTGTTACTTATTCAAGTTCAAATGAGATCAAACAATTTTATTACTAGATTTTTAACTTCCCACTAAAAATCTCAGATTTTCAAAAATCGGGAAGTTATTGTTTTCACCCCGTTTTACAAAAATCGAGTTTTCATCAGATCTCGATTACATTTGAAGGTCACAGGAAGCTTCCCTGACTATCCCCGCGAGGTTGTCACGGTGTCTGTATGTATGTGTGTGTGAAAGTATGTGAACCGCTTATAACTTTTAAACGGCTTGACCGATTTGATCGCGGTTGGTGCCATTCGAAAGGGCTTGACCAAACTTAGATTTCCTGAGAATTTGAACCGATTCGGACCAGTAAATTTTGAGAAATTGCAACAAAACTACAAAAAAAATTTTTTTGAAAAGTGGTTTTTTTGGAATAACTTTTAAACGGCTTCACCGATCAATTCCAAAAACTAATCAGCTCTTAACATCAAAAAACCGCGTCGATCGCCGCCAGTCCGGTCAAAATCGGTTGATTCGTTCGTGAGTTATCGTGAACGAAAGAAAACCGAAAAAAGTGTTTTTTTCGGAATTACTCTGAAATTTTCGGTTCGATCAATTAAAACCTGAAAATAACTTATGAGGATGATAAAACTGCGTCGAATGCCGCCAATCACGTGAAAATCGGTTGATCCATTCAAAAGTTATTGCGATTTGAAAATTAAAGAAATAGTGTTTTATCAAACTCCTATCAAACTTTTGAGCTCAAAAGCATACAAAAGCTATTTTTTTGAGCTCGGAGAGCTCAAAATAATACACAAATTGTATTTATGAGCTCGAAGAGCTCTAAAACGTCATAAGTGCAATTTCAAGCGTTTAGGTATAGAATTGGCGGGAAGTTGCAGGGATGGCCTTTAAGGTGAACCGTTTTTCTAATTTTTTTAGACTGTACGCACATGTGACACAAAAAAAGGACGCCAATAGTTTAAAAAAATTTTAAAATACTCTCTAAGAAATGACTTAATTATTACTTTTTCTCTTAAAAATCAATTTTGTTTGATTTTGAGTCGATTCGAGTGAATTTGAGCCGATTCGGACCGATAGATTTTGAGAAATTTTGAGAAATCTCAAAAAAACTAAGAAAAAAATCTTTTTGAAATGTGGTTTTTTTGCAATAACTTTTAAACGGTTTTATCGATCAACTCTAAAAACTAATCAGCTATCAACCTCAAATAACCACGTCGATCGCTGCTTATCCGGTCAAAATCGGTTGATTCGTTCGAGAGATATCGTGAACGAAAAAAAACCGAAAAAAGTGTTTTATCGAAATCACTCCGAAATTCCTAGTTCGATCAATTTAAACTTGAAGATTCTTTGTGATACTTAAAAAACTGCGTCGAATGCCGCCAACTGGGTGAAAATCGGTTATTCATTCAAAATTTATTGCGGTTTGAAAATTCAAAAAATAGTGTTTTATCAAACTTCTATCAGACATTTAAACTCGAAGAGCTCAAAAACGTCATAAGTGCAATTTTAAGTGCCTAGGTATGGAATTAGCGGGAAGATGCAGCGATGGGCTTCAGGCCAGATGAGGGTCAACCGTTTTCCTAATTTTTTTCTTAAAAAACAAATGAGCCTTATTGAGCGTGCACTTTTGGAATTTTTTAAAGTTATTCATTGATTATCATTAAATATTACTGAATTAGACAGTCATTTTCAGTAGGCTTCCACTCAAGGTCATTTTGAAGCTAATAAAAAATAAAAAACGATTTCAATGTATCAAATTTTTTAGCAACTCGAGTAGTGAAAAATTGCCTGATATATTGACAAGTCGAAATAACTACGCACCCTTAAACATTTTGGATTCTGAATCCTCTAAAGTAAAATACATGAAAGTCTTCAAGTTAGTCAAAGGTCGAAACTCGCAAAAAACAGGCCACGATTTATTATTGGTTAAAATTTAGGCGCTATTTAATTTTCTAGTAACTATATAATTGATATTCCTCGTACTCACAATTATTAATTAAAAAGTAAACATATCTTCATTAACAAACATCAATTATCGTTGTTAATGAAATTTAAATAACTGTCCCATCAAATTTTAATATTGAACATTCCAATTATACCTACGAACATGAAATATTGATATTTGTTAATTAATTTAATATTTCAATAATTCATAAATGTAATCAATCAATTTTATTACCTAAACTACCTGGGCATAATTAAAACAATATAATTGTAATGGAAATTTTAAATAATAATTTCCATTTCGTCAATGATAAAAATAAAAATAATAATTATTTTATTATATAAATATTTTACAGATGAATCTATCAATAATTCTGGCTTAGCCCCAGAAAAATATTTAGTGACACTTTTATGTTCTTACTCTACGGCACCAAAAACTGAACAATGCGAATCGGCGATAACGGGTAAAGTCATAGCCCGAGGGGTTTTCGAGATATCACCAAAGGTGGTCTATCATTTTGAATGTTAAATCCCCAGGTCGGTGATATAATTCATTCGACAAAAGCAAAAAGACATGGCAAGGCGACGATAAGTGATAACAACTTTTTATACTCATTTTCACATTTTTATTCACTACTGTTATCATCATACTAAAAATTTTATGATTTAGCGTTGAATCAATCCTTGCAACCCATTAATTATTCTACCGCTTTTTTTTTCGCAATTGTAAATCATCAAAATTTTTATTTTACTCATACTTTTAAGGGTGTAATCTAATTCGTCGGCTAAAAAAATAGGCATTTTTTGGAATTTTTTGTGAGCTTGCTATGAAAAATATGTTCATAGAAGTTTTTAGGGATGATAAATGAAGTCTTAAATAACAAAAATAAAAATTTTCTTTTATTAATTTTTTACAAAAAAATCCAGAATGGAGACAAGTCGGCTTCTACATACACGATATCTCGGATTATGGAAACAAAAAAAGCAAAGTGTTTTAAATTCAGTATGACAATGGCTACAAAATAAACTATTGATATTAATTTTGAACAATTGTTGTTAATTTTAAGTAACAAAAACAAAAAGAAAATATTTTTTTCTCTATTATTTGTCAAAAAAAAAAAAAAAAAAAAAAAATAGTAAAAATCAATATTTTAACATAATGATAGTCTATTTTGTGAGTATTTGTGAGTAGGTTGTGGTTAAAATTTCAGAAGGATCGGCCGACAGGTTCCGGAGAAATCGTGTTGGCTGTTCATGATAACGTAGTTTTGAGAAAAATGCGTTTTAAGTTTCTTTAAATAATAAATCATAAAAAATTTTTCCATAATTTAATATGCGAGCCTTCACCCGAGACAGTTAACATCTCCGGGAATCCTTAGATATATACACATTTAATAAATGTCAATAAAAATATCGAATTATCGAAAGATGAACTGGACTATATATACCCTTAATCCAAAGTTTCTGATGAAAATTTTCGACTTTCAACTTCTTTCGAGAAATTTTCTTCCTTTGAAATTTTACTTTTAAATAACGCGCTGTTTCTTGAAATATGTCCAGTTATGGATAAAAATACACTACCGCGCTATCTCTCTATGATTACTTTTCTGATAATTATGTTTCGATAATTGAATCTTCTACATACCTAGAACTTTAAAGGCCAGTTTTTCAATTTGAGATAAAATTTTATCCGAGATAAAAGTACTGCCAATGTAATAATAGAAATAAATAATTCAGCACGGTGATATTGCATACGAGTAGTTTTCCCTGAATTCAGTCGCTTATTTTTAATTAAAATAAATAAATACTAGCCGCATGTCACAGAAATATTAATATCCAACTTTGACAACTTGCTGATTGTATATAAATAAAATACAAATTAGGAAAACGGATGATCCTGAAGGCAATTCCTGCAACATCCCGTTAATTCTATATCTAAGCGCTTGAAATTGTACTTGTAACGTTATCGAGCTCCAAATTACAAGTTATGTGTTATTTTGAGCTCTCCGAGCTCAAATCGGTCGCTGTTCTATTCCTTTTAGCTCTTTGAGCTCATATCTTGCGTTTGACATATCTATTATTAATCTATAATTGTGTTAATTAATTTAAAATAATTTAAATGACACAATAAGAGGGTTATTATTATTTTTATGATGTATTTCTTTTTTATTTAAATAATAAATGACCAAATTCATGGAGAACTATCTGAGAGCAATATCACGTCGCTAAATTATTTATTTATTTTTTTTTTTTTTATTATATTGACAGTATTTTTATCTTGGATAAAATTTCATCCCGAATTGAAAAACTGGCCCTAAATAAATGTGAAAAGAAAAAAAATTGCTTGTCAATATCTGTTCGACAATTGTTTACATATCTTAAAGAATCGTATGCTTTTACAACTTCCATGTATTGTTTTCTTAAACGTTATATATGTCTGTTTACATTTATACTGTTTTTATTTATTTACAAAGTTAGCTGGCCGAGTTCGGAGAAAAAAGCATCGATAAACTTAAAAAACCAAGGTAGAGAGAATAAACTTTTACAATATCGGTTCGAAAGCTTGGACAATTGAAGCAACAAAAGGAGGTGGATTTTTAATGGTCTCAATCCAATGTGTGCAGTTAACCTTACTGTATTGATTCAAACAGATTCTTAATTGTAATTTCCATACAATGGCAATCAATTGACTGACATTTACAAACAAAAAGCTTACATTTCAGTGCGTAATTTTGTTGCTTGCGCGCTCAAATTGAATTTTAAAATTGGAATTTTTGAATATATGCAAATATACAATGTCCAATTCAACAAAGGGCTTCAGTTGTCATTAGAAATGAGAGTAATATATCATATTCGATTATGATTCTCGTTATTTATGAAACTGATAACTTTTAACAGTAATAAAAAATTGAAAAATCATCTATTCCGAAGTTTTGAGCTCTTCAAGCTCATAAAACAACTTTTAATCTTTTTTTAACTCTGAGCTCGAAAATTTAGAGGTTGTAAATAAGTACATACTTTTTTGAGAATTTGAATTGCGATATCTCTTGAACGAATCAATCGTATTTAATGAGACTTGCACCATTCGACGTAGTTTTTCAAGTACCACAAGATCATTTATTATTCACCAAACAATTCAACGTAAAATTTTGAAGTTATGTTGAAAAAACACTTTTTTGGAATTTTTTAAATTTATATATCTTCGAACCATTTGACCGATATTGATGCGATTTGCAGCAATCGACGCAGCTTTGTGAGCACATAAAGATTAATCCCTATTTACTGAGTAGTCCGAAAGAAAATTTCCAAGGTATATAAACAAAATCACGTTTTTCCAAATTTTTAGACGACGCAGAAAATCTCATGTCAACAAAATCCTTCAAGCCGCTAACCCCGTTTCGATCGATCAAGTTATTCGAAAGTTAAACGGAAATTACATGCACACACATAAGGGGAAGCGGGGGGACATCCTCGTAGAAATAGTCAGAATAGCTCCTCACGACTTCAAAACGTGTAGAACTGATAACAACTCAATTTTTGAAAACCGCGATGAACCCAATAACTTGCTGATTTTTTGAAATTCAGCGGGAAGTTAAAATTTTTCTAATTGGTTTATTCTGAAATAAAATTTCGTTTATACTTGTGTAGATTCTTTTATCAAATTAGTTTTGGTTGAATAATTCCATTCACTACAGAACTACCATTATGGTAATAACAACTAGCTTTTGAAGCATTATTTACGTATTTTCTATATTGATACCCATCGTTCGCTGTTTATTCAATTATTAGTTATTCGATAATAAATGCCTTTACACTGGAATAATTTCGATAACTATAATGCTTACCTGACCTTAATAAACATTAATCAGCTTCCATCAACGCAAATTTTAACACATGTAGTCAATATACAGGGATTGAGTTCATGATTTACGCAATACAATTACAATTTACAATCTAACTGAAATTGATAGACGAAGCAGGATCAGCGTCCAGTTTAAAATAAAATAATCCTTTGAAATCAAACTAATTGCACATTTTCAGAAATCTATGTACTTACAAAGGAGCTGTGCAAAGCAATATTCATTAAGTCTTTCTGCACATAACACTGCTCCGAGAAGCAGATTGATTTCCACAGAATCCAGCATACAACAAAAACTAAACATTTGAATCAATAACTAATAATCTGTAATACTTTGTATCTATTTTATCTGTTATTAATATCATCGCCGTTGGTGGTATTAATATAATCAATGACATTAGCCAAGAGATTTGCGCAGCATGAAATTCGGTAATTATCACTCATATTTGTCAGCAATATTCCATAATAGAAGCGGAAAGTTGCGTAACTGATCTATATCAGTAACATGATGACATCGGTATACCCACCAATATAACGATGTTTACTAAGATATCATAAGCTCATAAATACCACGGTACTCGCGTAACATCAAATCATATAAACGTCCACAGCTTGTATATTTATCCTTGGTACTCAATTTGATTGCTCGCGAGAATAAAAAAGGACTCAGAGCACAACAAGCTCCATCCCAATCTAAACTCAATTAGTCGCTCCTAATTCATTAATCCAATGCCAATCATCCTGTTCACAAACCCCACATCCGTCACATCAATGCTATCGCGTGCATCAAAAGGTATTAATGAAAATAACGTACACGGAGAGAAATTTATAGGAATCTTTCCAACAATTATTGGAATGGATCCTATAATAAAATTATCATTATAGGCATTAATCCTATACTCATTATGGGAACTATACCCATAATTTATTGAAAACGTTCCTATACAATAATGGAATAGCTTCAATATATTATGGGAATGGTTCCTATAATATTATAGGAATGGTTCCTATAATATTATGGGAATGACGCACATAATAATAGAAAAAAGTTTATTTTCTAAATAATGAAGCAATCACTTCAAAAACATAAA